>JAJJWW010009752.1:0-45537 GCA_023531295.1 Papaver armeniacum | reverse complement strand
ATATGTAGTAGCGGATTTCCCACACTACACCCCTCACTCGATTTTGCCTAACTAATCCATTAGAAGATATAAGAACCGTAACATTTATTGATTGAATTCATGAAGTGTTTACACAGAAAATAGAATTACACTTAGAAGTTAAAACACTCTTAAATTTTCTCTCTCTAATGACTTGCCTAACAATTCTAAAAAGATCTCTCCCTTTGACGAGACTCACTCGACCCTTTATATAGGGTAATACATAGTGGATGACAAACTAAGCTATCCTTTATTTTCGGGAATGTCTCGCGAAGTGTCGCTGATGTACAACTATTCAATCTCGCGACACTTCTTAACCTCGCCGGGTTCCATGTCTTTCAGTTGTTTTGTGTGTCGTTTCCCATTGCGTCGTCTATTTTAGTTTCCTGCGACTCCCTCGCGGTACTGTCGTTTATTGATCTCGCGAGCCCTATGCATTGCGATATTATGATCCTACAGAAACATTTATGCCAGAATAGGTTTCAAATTTGGTCTTCCGTTTTGGTTAACTTAGACTATGCCGGAACAATATTCGAGCATGCCGGTACGGGTTTCTGGCATAGTGTTTTAATTTTGTTTGGAACTAATTTTCATTCGATCTTTAGGTGGTGACATATAGTGATCCAACAAATGCAAAGCCTCTTTATCGGGATACGTCGGAATACTATAAAATCCCTCTGGTATGTGACCAAAGAATACTTTTCACCTAGTATCTTGAACTTTACTAATGGATTGCTAGTAATGAACCTTCTAATGAACGCGAAATTGTTCTTATGTAGGGAATAACTGATCAAAAGGAAGCAATCTCTTGGGCTAAAGAGACGGCTCTTAAGAACATGTGTGAGTTGGTGAGGAATACCTAAGGTTCGAAGAGGCGTTTTGAGATGGCTTGCGAGAGAAGTGGGAAATACAAGGAGAAGAATAGCCACAAGAGAACGGATTATGTATATCCAAAGAAGACTAATAGGGTATACAAGACTCGTACGAGGAAGAATAATTGCCCGTTTAAGCTTGTATTCCGTTTAAATGACATGAACAATTGGGATTGTGAGGTTTTGTGTGGCTGTCATAACCACCGGGATCCGAAAGATTTTGTTGGTCACTCTTTAGTTGCGAAGCTAAAACCTGACGAGTTCGAGGATGTAAAGAGATTGTCCAAAGCACTTATCAAACCGAGACAAATTCTCAGAGGCTTCAAGAAAAAGGATGAGACTAACGTGTCTTCTCTACGTACAATTTATGCCGCACAAGCAACTATTAGAAGGGTGGAATGGGAAGGGAGGAGCGTTATGCAAGAATTTGAGAAGATAGTTTGGGATCACAACTACACGCGTATCATTAAAATAGGACCGGACGAGAATCCCCTTCAAATATTCATTTCGCATCCTTTGCTTTCACAATTGGCAAATACATGTTGTGGTGTTCTTTTGATGGATTGCACCTACAAGACAAATAAATACAATATGACGTTGTTCAACATCGTGGGGCAAACCTCGGACAAGGTAACATTCACATTGGCTTGGTGTTTAATGGAAAACGAGAGGGACTATAATTATCATTGGGCATTACGACAATTGAAATTTTTCTTCCGGGAAAATCAACTTCCGAGGGTCATCGTAACCGATAACGATGACGCATTAATGAAAGCAATATCCGACGTCTTCCCGGATGCACACAATTTCCTATGTACATATCATATTCGTAATAATGTGATAAAAACTTGCCATGCCTTGTTTGAACCCGCAAAGGCGGATATTAAGAAGAGAATGATGGTACAACTAGAGGAAGATGTTCGAAAGAACAAACTATCCCCCGAAGAAGAAGAAGATGAGAGAGGCAAGATAAAGGAGCGAGTGGACAAAGAACATGCGGAAAATCATAAAAAGTGGTTGGAATTTCTAAGAGATTGGGAGACAGTTTATTGGTCACTTACCGAGGTTATGTACGAAAAGAGATTGGAGAAGTTTATTGCCGATTGGAACGAAGTTTATCCGACTGCCGTCTGGTATTTTCGGACTCAATGGTTGGATAAGTTCAAGGAAAATTTTGTGCCTGCATGGACAAACCGGTATAGACACTTCAAGAGTGAAGCAACTGAGTGCAAATTGAGTCCGCTCATGGGAGATTTAAAGATCTCATCCAAATCCGGTCAAGGCAATGTGGTTACGGTCACCGAGGCAATGGAGCAATACTTTAAGCAAGATATCAATAGGATCAAGGAGGCTTTTGAGAAAAGCTCAATGGAAAGGATGACTCAATTTCTTCGTTATGGTAAGTTGCTCCAAGGAATAGAATTCAACGTCTCTCATTGGGCAATAAAACATATGATGAGACAAATGGAATATGAGAAAAATTACGGAAAACCGGGTGATGTGTGTATTTGTCCCGACATGTCTTCATTGGGGCTTCCGTGTCGTCATATGCTTGTGAAGTATGAAAAAGTGATACCTTCTCATCTATCCATGGATTGTCCTTTTATTTATTCAAAGTGTAGAAGCTGTGATGGGACACGCCGGTTTTGGATTGCAAAAACTAATGATACTGAAAATTAAAGAATGTTTCTAAGGTGTTTGAATCACCCAAAGTGCGATGAGTTTCAGTGGCTTGACAAAGCTGTTGAACTAGAAGGGTACCACAAGGGCCAATACAAGCCTATCGATGGGTGTGATGGGTGTTATATGAAGGGAAAGGAATATGTTGAAAGAGAAGAAGAACCAGTGAAGATGATCCTTGACACCCCCATCCCGGACGATGCCTTCGAACGGATTCGGGAAAGGCTCAAAGGTTCCGCAATTGTTGACAAGGGATGGAAATAGATAATCCATTCCATGTTTTTTAGCATGTTTTAATTTAAAGTTTCAAATCCGATGTAATAGATTACTTAGGAATGAAATAAAAGAGCATTTGAAATGGATTTATACTCAAAACTGGTAGAGTGCCGGCTGGTAGGCCTCGAAAATGTTTATATTTTTACGGCCTACGGAAATACCGCAAGTGCACGGTGTCTGGTTTGCAGCACAGGGCAGGTGCGAGTCGAACCACAGAGACTTGTGGTGCTCTAGTGATCTAAGGCTTCTTCTTCAACTGAATTCTAAGTGACAGAGTAACAAAAGATTGTAACATAGATGTTTTGCCGATACGGCTGAATAGTGAAATGTAATGATCCTAAGCTAAGGCAAACAGTGATAGAATGGTGGTACTAGGGTCTTTGAATCCACCTTAACCTACACTATGTTCTCAGCTCACAATATTATTCTTGTCTTTATGACAAATGGAGGAGAGGTGTCAACTCTGCTCTATGTCTAAGATGTTTCTCCATTTGCTAGATTAATCACAACTAATGTATCTTTCCCAAGTATTACCTGTCTGATTAAAGTACAAATAATCTGAGGATTGAATCAATCTAATTAGGTTTGAGTTGCAACATAATCACCACAGGGTTATTCTAACTACAGTGCATCCATGGCATTGGCATGCACTGTGAGAGCAAAGCAATGACATGCTTAGATTAAAATCTATCTGAGGAAATATTTAAGCATTCAAGAACAATACATGAGCATGAAAAAACACAGTTGCAAGTTAGGGTTTCATCTCAAACCCTAGCAACTAAATTAAAACAGAAAAACAACAGAAATTAAATCTAATTGACAGCACTGGCTAATCCAGGCGTGTCTAAAATCATCATCCCCCCTTCTATTTATACATGCCAAGCAAACCCTAAAACAGCAAACCCTAATAATTCAAAAATCGAAATTAATTGAAAAGATAATCGAAACTACCCTCACCCATGCTCGTGTCGTTCTCTCCACCACAATTTGCCTCCCGAAAACACCATGCATGGGTTGCTCGAGAAAACCCTAACCCTAATTAGCTCGACTAGCTTCTAAAGTGAGAAGAAGCTATGTGAGAGGTAATTGAGAGATAGGGTGGCGAGAGCAGTGGTGATAGCTTTGTCGGGGAGTTGTTGGTGAGGTGGTGATGGCGAAGGTGGTTGTGGTGTCGGAAGAGCGAGCTCGCTCCGAGAGTGACGGAGAGGAGAAGAGAAGAAAGAGAAGAAGAGTAGGGTTTCTCGAGGGGTATAGGGTATGGAGGTTTTGTTGTGGCGCAGGTGCATCAGGGGAAGATGAGAACGCTGCACCGAGCGTTGGATCTAGCTGGAGAAATCTCAACGGCTGAGAAAGGTAAGCGGTATTGGAGCGATTCGATGTTGAGCGGAAGCAGCAAACTTCGATGCGCATGAGGGAGCGACCGTAGGATGTAACTAGATGCGATCTCAACGGCTCGGGATAATCGGGCTCGGATCCGGTCAGCTCAAGCCCATTTCTTGTAGATGAGTCGCTACTTGTTGGGTTGCAACTGTTGCGCGCGCGGGCTTTGGCTCTCTGCTCCATAGATACTTGCCTCCGATTCTTCGCTCTTTTGGCTCTCGGTTTCCCCGGACTTTATTTAGTACCTAAAAATACAAAATTAATTAATACAAATATTTATTCTTGAAAACAAAGAAAACACAGAATCTGGGATAATATCTGATTCTTGAGCACAAAAGATGAGTAAAATGCCAATAAAAAGGTGTATAAATATGCACTATTTGGCACTCATCACCGGCATAGAAGCAATCAAACTTACAAGCCGCTTTTCACAACCGTAAAAATTTGAAAAATCATACTACCGGCATAGAGTTTAGAAAATACGACTATTCCTAAGTACCTTTTCCAAAAGTATACAGAACATGAAATTTTTAATCTTCTTGTTCCTAGATGGTTTTATAAAACATTTCACCGCGTTATTCGGAAACCGGCATTGAATTGTAATTATCGTGCATAAATAGCAGTCGTAAATAAATCTTGCAAAAATAACCTTTCACTAGAAATCTAAACATGTTCAACATAAAGCAATCACTAGAAATCTAAACATGTTCAACATAAACGAAACAATTGGATTCTGCTTAAATGTTCTTAATCCAGGTATCATAAACTAAAAGCAAACCAAACAACTAAAGAGTTAACCACGAGGTACAAACGAAAACAAGTTTGTAATTGTTCAAGACGTAACAACCACCATCGGAAAAAAGAAACACAACTAAAGAGTTAATCACTTGGTCTTTTGCTTATTTTGGGCCGGTTTCTTCTTAGTTTCCCCGAACAAAGCTTTTGCACTAGGGTCGGTTTCTTCAATTCTATCAAGCTTTTCCTCGACTTCCTTCATTTCTTCAAGGGATAGCACATCTCCTTCCTGGTACTTGCAACCCAACATCTTCTTTAACTTGCCAAGCCGACGCCGCTAGTTTAATACATCAAATACATAATTAGTATACATATAAGATTATGTGTACATTAAACGACTAAGCAATTAACAATACTTACTAGCAATCCAACGGTCTTATTAAGTTGGGTCATCGTAGGTGATGCCTGCAAGGAGTTGGAACGGGAGGGTTTTTCTGGGGAGGAACTTGGACGTCATCCGGGCGGACGACATAAGGATGTGACCATTGCAGGTAATCTTCCATGTAGTCGGCATCAACTTTATCACCGTTTTCAGCAATCTCCAACTTCTCCCACTGACTAATATCTACCAAACGACATGGTTCCCTATCACTCTAATCTGTTGGGTCCGGTTTTGGAACATACTCTACATGCAACCGATTTGGAGTCGAAAAGCACCGAGAAAGGTCAAGATCAAAACATTGAAAAGAGGCCGTTTGGAAATGTGCTAATTGCTTATATCCAAGTTGGCGCATCACACGTGTAGGATTAGCCATAACGTATCCCTTTTGGGTGGAACAACGTCTCATGGTAAAATGCAGCGTTACCAAACCTCAAAACATGGCGGTTTCCCCTAGCCTCCTTGTAAGGGTCGAACACAACATCTTTGGTACTCATTGCGTCCAAAGCCGATCTCATATCGATCCGTCGACCTATGTTACCGGGCTTCGGAGTATTGTTGAACTCGTATCTCTTAGCTATAGGCGTATCGGGTTCGGGAAGGTCTATGATCTTCAAGGAGGGGTAGACCTTAAACAAGGTTGGGAAGTGTTCATAAGCCCACACCTATTCCAATGTGAAGCAATAAGTTTTGTTTCTAAGTTCACGATAAGGGTACATGTGAACAATATACATAATAACATAAGTTTAAAAACAAAATTACATGCAGTAGAGTGAAATTCCCGACAAATTGGTTGGTTTTAGCCTTAGAGGCCCTTCTCATCTCCGTCATCAAATGTGCCATTACTGCGGTGCCCCAAGAATAATTATAGACATCTTCCAACGGATCCAAGTACTGAAGGTAGTTCGCACTAACCTCCGTTGCCATTGGTGTCGTGGAATACCCTAGTGCCCAAGTTGTATAACAAACAATGCAAATGCGCGAGATAACAAATTTGTTTAGGGTCCCATCCATCCTCCAAACTTCTTTTCTTTGTATTTTCAAAATTCTTCTTAAGCAAATAATAACTTGATTGTCTTTGTCTTACTGTGACGTGGATTCATAAAAGCTCTCCACGAAAGTTTTGTAGTCCCAACCAAACAAATTGTTAGTCGACTGCAACTTCGACCATTCTAGGTCCATAGACTCAACTCCTTCTCGCAATTGATTTGCCGATAACATTCAAGCCTAGAATGTTCTCGAGCATCTTCGTGGATGAAGGTCATCTCCCCAAACGGAAGTGCATGGTATCGGTTTCACCATGATACCTTTCGACGAAGCAATTGACGGTAACAGAATCGGGCTTCACATAATTTTCAACCAAAGCATATAGACCAGTATCCTTTACTATTTGTTGGACCTCTTCACATTCGTCGGACAATATCCAACAATCCGCGGCTTGGTTTCGGCAAACACGCACAGCCCTCTTATGATCCTATAATTAAAGACAATACAATTAAGAGATTTTACATAAATACACAACAATACATATGTATAAGATAAAAAATGCTTACATAGGTTTGATAGATAGTACGAGCCCACGAGTGCTTGTATCCAAATAATATTTTTGGTTCCGGAGCTTCACCCCAAATTCTACCACGTTCAAGATCAGGTATCATGTCATTAATATGAGGAAGGTGGGAACCTTTAACTTTCACTTTGACGTTGCCCTTCTTGCCATTGCCTTGTGTTGGTTGTTGAATTGGCCCACCAACTTCGCTTTGGCTTGCTAATTGACTTTCCTCTTCATCTTGCTCATCTTTATCATCGTGCTCACGAATTGCAAGTCGACTACGGTCACCACCACTCTCCCAAATTATCCCTCTTTAGTTTTTCTTTTGTTAGCTTCCTTGGCTTTTGACCTATATCGTAAGCACACGAAAAGCAATGAATATAAGACAACTCACCTTCAGTTTTAGTACCGACATTGACTACCTTAAAATAAACCACACCGGTACAATGTTCCTATAGAGAAACATTGACTATCGACAAAGTCTTCTGTACCAAGTACCGATACAATGCAACCTAAAATCTATGCCGGTATTTGTGACAATTTTCCTGTATGTTTTAAGTCCACTATCGGCATGCTCGAATTATTACAAAAGAATGCCGTACCCAAAACCTAAGATACAATGCAACCCAAAATCTATGCCGGATCGGTGACAAATTCATAAACTCTCCCGTATGTTTTAAGTCAACTACCAAGATAGACGAATTATTATCAAAGACTCACGGTACTAAAAACCCGCACCGTATTCATCCTAGATTGAATGTCGATAGGGAAAATTCAGTTTCGTGAATCGGGGTTGGAAACCTGATCGTATTCATCCTAGATTGAATGCCTAACACAAAACCAAAGCATTGTGTTCATACAAATTTCAAGTGTCGGTACTCTCGAAACTCAACCGTTTGAGTTAGGGTTCGCGATTATAACCTAAACCCATTGTCAGAATCGATTTAAACACTCATAAACTAGTTCAAAATCACCTACCTTCTCACAGAAGCCATGCTTGCGAGGGGTTGATCGTCAGAGAACGTTGCTTCTTCGTCTTCTTGCTCTTGAGCAATCTTAGCAATTCTTTATTCCTGTTTTTGTTGAGCAACCGATTTTGAGTTCGATTGGGCATTTGCTTTCTTTCGTGGAGGCATTGTTTATGATTCGGGTAGGTTAATCGACGAAGAAATTTTTGAATCGACGAAGAACGGATGAATTTTTTTTTTTCAAAACCTAACCCTAAGTGTGCCGGTAGTGAATTGAAAGAATGGGGGATATGGTTTGATTCTTTGATTTTAATGTTTTAGGAGAAAGGGCATAATGGTCTTTTCATAATGTTTTTTTAATTAACCAAAGGGTATTTTAGTATTTTTCATACCCAAAAAACACCCCAATTTCGCGTTCTTAAAAAAGAAGGAGGGTCATATGAATAAAGATGTCAAATGATGTTAAAATTTGACATAAATTCTATTCTTTAAGGGTATAATTGTCAAACCAACTTCAATATAACATATCTCACAAACCAATCGTAGGAATTTGACAAATTTTATATATTTAGAAAGGTTTTTGAAGGACCAATCCAACGAGCGTAAATACAAATATCAAATTATTCGTATTTTTATAAATTTTTATTCCTTAAATGACTTTTATTTTTTTTCTTATTTGTGTGTAGATATTATCCACATAATTTTTTTAAAGTACAACTATTATTCAAAGTTTTTTTTTTAGTGTGCAAATATTATCCACGACTTTTTTTTGTGTGCAGCTATTATCCACAGTGTTTTTCTAGTGTGCAGCTATTATCCACAATGTTAATTAAACATATATCCTTTAAGGGTATAATCGTCATGCCAACTTAAACATAACATGTCTCACAAATCATACGTAAGAATTCGACAAATTTTATATATTTTGAAAGCTTTTTGAAAGACCTACACAACAAGCGTAAATACAACTATCAAATTTTCATTTCATGAAATTTTTATTCTCTAAATAATTTTTTAAATTTTCTTCATATTTTATAGTGTGCAGACAATATGCACACTGATTGTATGTGCAGGAAATATACACACTGATTTTTGTACATAATTTTTTAAATTTTCTTCATATTTTATAGTGTGCGGGCAATATGCACACTGATTTTTGTAAATATTTATTAAAATTTTCTTCATATTTTATAGTGTGCATATGCACACTGATTTTATGTGTAGGAAATATGCACACGGTTATTTTGTTAATCCTACTTTCTATAATATTACAGGGCCACTGGAATAATTTGCAAATTTTATTAAATAACCCTGGGGCCAAAAGAGTAAGACCCATAATTTTCAGGGTCATAAGAATAGATTTCTCTTTTTACTATAATAAATGTTAATGTTAATTAACCTTTCATAATGATTTATACTATAATATGTACAATAAATACATTGATATGAAGTTGTGTAGAAAATATCCACGACTAGAATCTGTGCAGGAAATATGCACATCTAGAATGTGTGTAGGAAATATTCACAATTATTTCAGGGCCAAGAAAATAATTTGCATAATTATTTCTATGACCCCAGGGCCAAAAAAGTAAGACTCATATTTTCTAGGGTCATAAGAATAATTAACCCTTTTTTGAAAGATGTTACCAGCTTAAATTAAACCAAAGTACGGTTACAGTTCTAGGGTATTTGACCCCATTCATGTCATTTGTTACAAAGTTTACTAGAAAATCCGGTAAGTTGTCATGCCAAATCCTTGTTGTGGTCGTTGTCGGTTGCTCGTTTTGGGGTATGACTGCTTGATTTTCTAGTTCATCTACTGTCTTGTTTGCCTCTCGGTAGGTGTGGGATATCTTCGTATTTGGTATTTGTTGTTGTAGTTCCGTAATTTCCCTGAGCATTTCTTTTATATATCATGGTGTTGTTCCTTAATTGTGAAGTAATTGTATCATGGCTTTTGAGTCGCCTTCGAACCATACATTGGTCCATTGTTGTTGAATTGCGATTCTGGTTGCCACTATGAGTCCCCATGTTTCTGATGTTAATGTTGTTGTTATGCCTAAAGGTGTCGCCACTGCAAGTAGTTGTTTTCCGTTGTTGTCTCTGCAAATGATTCTTGCGCCTGTCGGTCCTGGGTGTCCTTTTGATACACCATCTGTATTGATTTTTATCCATGTGATCTGTGGTGTCATCCAACCAACCATTATAGTTGCTGAAGAATTGTTGTGTCGTTGTAATTTTGGTGTTGGTGGTATTCCCGGATAGAATGGGACGATGTGTTTTGGGCCCAGATGTATTCTTCGAACATGACTTGTATTGTTTGGGTAACTTGAGCTGGTGAGTGTGGTTGCTTCTTGTAGATTCTTGAATTTCTTGCTAGCCAAAGGTGCCAGATTGTGAATCCGAAGATAGTCCTGGTTGTCTCAGGTAGGTTTGTTGATATTACTTTGTTCATATGCTTCGGTGCATATATTTGGTTTTGTGGGATTTGGTTGCTTTGGGTATGATGATTTGGGTTGGGTGTTGTATTTTGGTTTGTTCTTAGGGTGAGCTGATGGATGCAGTATGGAATTATCAATCCCCATGCTGCTTGAGAATTTGGGCAAAGGAAAGCTATATGTTGTGCCGCTTCTGGTTGAGTCGTACATGTTGGGCATATATTGGTGGGGGTTAGGTGGATGTTTGCAAGTGAGGTGAAGGTTGGAAGGCCTTCGATGCTGACTTTCCACAAGAAAATTCTGATTTTTGGTGGACATTTCATTTGCCATATGGCTTTAAAGTTCACAGTTGTTGGTGGAGTGGTGTGATGAATGGGTATTGTTGGATTTGATTGATGTCTCCCAGTTGGATCGGTTGTATGAGAGGTATTGGGATGATTGTTGGATGCCTGTTTGCGGAGGAAAGTATAACCAGATTTTGCGGTATATTGCCCTGTTTTGGAGTGAGGCCATATGATGGTGTCGGGTTTTGGATTTTGGGGTAGGTGTATACTTGTGATTTGATGGGATGTGGTGGTGTTGAACATTGAGTGTATAATCTCTCGATTCCGTGTGTTTGTATCTTGGTCAATCAGATGTGTCATTGGGATATTTGGGATGGGTGGGTGGATGGTGTGAAGTGATTGGTGTGGAATCCAGCTATGGAGGATAGAAGTATCTTGTCCATTTCCGATTTTTGAGAAGACATGTTTCTGCAAAAGAGCACCCAGGTTATATAAACATTTCAAATTGTGACTGGCTGAAGATGAAGGCTTTGGGTTCAGATGTTGGTGGTAGAAAGGTTTTCGATAAAGGTATTTCTCTCTGCATAGTGATGAATAGATGGTGTCTTCATTATTATGTATCTGTCAAACCCGTTTTAGTAGCAAAGCTTGATTGTGGTGTTTGCTTTTCCTGATTCCTGCCCCCCCCCTCTCTTCTTTTGATTTGGTAAGTCCTTCCCAGCCAATTGGGTGTAATTTCTTTGTTTGAGCATCATGTCCCCATAAGAAATTGCGTACAATTCTGTCCATGTGATGGTGCACTGATGTTGGTAGCAGCTGAGTGTGCATGACATGATTGGTCGTAGGTGTGAGTGAAGTATTGATGAGTATCAATCTTCCATCTTGATTGACACACTTCGTTATCCAACCTTTGGCTTTTCTTTCCATGCGTTGTAGCAATTCTGAGAACATGTGGGAGTTGTTTCGTCCTTTGTGGAATTGTATTCCCAAATATTTCGGTGGATGCGTTGTGGTTGGAACTTGGAATATATTAGCTAGTCGGTTTACTTGTGCCAGTTGGAGAGTTGGATGATGTATGAGATGTGATTTTTCTTTGTTGATATGTTGTCTTGCTGATGTTGTGTAAGCCTTGATAACTTGTTGAAGGTTATCACATGATTGTTGGTCAGCTAGGCACGTCAGTAGCAAATCGTCTGCATACATAAGATGTAGGATAGGCCATGCCTTGTTGGAAATCTTGAGTCCTTTCACCAGTCCTTGTTGTTCCTTGTGTCCAAGGTTCGAGGATAGTATTTCTGCACAGAGTATGAATACATATGGTGATAGTGGGTCACCTTGGCGTATCCGTCGATGTGGTTTGATGATGCCTTGTGGTTTTCCATTGATGTTGATTGAGTAGGTCACCGTTGAGATACAAGTCATGATGTAGCCAATGAACTGTGGTGGGAATCCTAGCTTGGTAAGGGTTAGATCGATAAATCTCCTATCCAAATTGTCATACGCCTTCTGGATGTCCAATTTTAGTGCAATTTTTAGGTGCTTTCCTGGTGGTGTGTTGCGGATGTGGTAGAAAAGTTCGGTTGCAATTGCAATGTTGTCATGAATGGCTCGGTTGGGAACAAAAGCACTTTGAAATGGGCTTATCATGAATTGGAGGATGGGACGGATTCTGTTTACCAAGATTTTTGAAATAATTTTGTAAACATGTTGCAAAGCCCTATAGGTCTGAAACGTGAAGGCTTTGTGGGGTTTGGGATTTTTGGTATTAATGTGATATTGGTATGGTTTATTGGTTCTGGAAGTTGATTGTGTTTGAAAAAGCACAAAACCATATCAATAATTTGTGTGCCTGTTGTATCCCAAAGGAATTTGAAGAACTTACTAGTGTATCTATCCGGGCCGGGTGGTTTCTCAGATCCAATATCTTGCAATGCATTTTTGATTTCCTCTGGGGAGACTTGTTGCATTAGCTGGCTGAGGTTGGATGTTGAGATTCATGGGTAGATACAGTCGAACAGCTTCATGTCAATGTCCGTTGGAGGTGTTCTATATTGATTGGATAAGTGCCTGATGAGTGTGTCCGCTATTTCCATCGGAGAAGTGATCCATGTGTTATCCTCTTTTTGAAGGTAATGTATGTGATTAAATCTGCGGTGGATGGTCGCTTGAGTATGGAAAAAAGTGGTGTTGAGATCACCTTCTTGCAGCCATTGGACTCTCGATCTTTGTTTCCAGTAGGTCTCATTACATTGGACTAGCGCCAGATGTGTGTTTGTCGCTACAAGTTCTTGTTGTATCCAAAAGGTGAGTTGAGGCCCAACTATTGTTGAGCATTGTTGTTGGGCTTGGGTGACCTGATTTTCAGCTGCTTTTATTAGATAAGGAAGATGCCCAAAGGTGTTCTTGATCCAATTCTGTAAAGTGGTAGCTGTGTAGTCCATTCTTCCGATCAGATTTTGTGGTGGAGAGGGATGTTGTGCATGTTTCCAAGCATTGTGTGTCGCTTCTCTGAACTGAGGGTGAAAGAGCCACAAATGTTCCATTCTGAATACATTGGTTAGTTGGGTGGGCTTTCAACAGAAAGATCATACCAGAACAGTTTTAGGGTATGTTTGGCAGCTGAGATATGAAATACGTTGTCCGGGGTTAGGGTATTCCTTGGTTTATCCAAGATTATCATGGCAATGGTTATTTTAAATGGTGTTTGTTTTTCATTGTGGGTTAACATAGTATGTTGTTTGTCAAAAAACTTGTATACAAGCCAAATTAATTAAATAAAAAGAAATAAAAATTAAAACCATATAATTTTATGGTTTTGAGCATAAGAAAAATTAAAATAAAAAATTAGTTATCAAATTTAGGAAAAGTAACCGTCCAACCCATGAAAGGATTAAGGTATTCCAGGTTTTACATGGAATTCCAAAACCCCACCTTTTAGCCTCCTAAAATTTAGGTAGGATACACTATTATTATCTTGGCATGGAATAAGCACCCACACAAACAAAATATACGGTTATTTAAGGGATAACCCAACCTAGGTTAGGATATCAAGGCTCCCAAACACGATCTTAAGGTTTTAGCTCAACTCTCTTTCTCTAACTCACTTCCTAAAAACCACCACAGAACGTAAGATATGGCTTCTGATATTGATAATCAACGACAACAAAGAATAAGAACATAATGATTGCATAATGATTTCTCCTCTCAACCGTATACGTGAATGTAAGCAGTACACAACGTTTTTCTTTTTCGTAGATTTTATTTGGGTTTTGCGGTTCAATTTGATGTGAATGCTTTCTGGTATTTCAATGATTGTAAATAATGAATTAAGATTTAGTGTCTTCAAGGTATTCAAGGAATAATGATGGGTTGTGTTTCTTTCATGGTGATTCCTGTATAATGAGGGTTGTTTGTATGTTTGGTCTATTAATTTCTGTATAGATGAGTACTTCTGGATAACAGAAATGAGGTGAGTCACTACATTAGTTAGTTGAAAACAATTTTATTCAGGATTTAAGACATTTCCTTTAGAATATTACCGAGTCACATGGTTTGCATTCTTGAATTCTAGGCCTTAAATCGGATCGTATGGTGAAACGATTACCTAATCCTTACTACTTACTATATGTACAATAGGAAAGATATTGAGATCTTGCCTCAAATAGATTTATTTATGAAAGTGATACTTGCTAATTTAGATAGCTTCACAAGCCATGATATAACTTCTCCCAGTTAAAATTTTGGTTACTTATAAAATAAACGGTGCGGTGGGAATTTGTGGTGAATGAATTGCATGTATATCATAGTCAGGGAGATTTTATTAGTTAGGCCCTTGGATTTGGTAGCATATTTATATAAGTGCATATAGTGATCCGTTCTGGATACTATGTGGTTTACATAATAAATCACGCACTTTCTGGTTAACAATAGCATTACTCAAATTTGTAAAACAGGGAGTTTTACCCGTTGGATACGGTAGCTGAGAAGAAGAACAAAGTGTGCTCCCTTGGTTTGAGAGTATTTTACTTTTCTGATTACTTGTTACAGTCAAAATCATAGTATATTCTTTATTTTTATTACCGGAAGAGCTTCTTGGATCTTCGATGGGGAAATATGTAAATAGCTTTAGGTTTTTATTAGAAACTTTTATCTCCGTCGCAGGAATACGTAAATAACTCTAGGTTTTTCTTAGAATCTTTTATAGTTTGGTCACACCACCTTGCTATAATTTAGCTCAAATATCAATGAGATGTGTACTCTTTTTCTTTAAGGGAACTATAATATGATCAAGTCAAGTTGGCAAATTCAGCTTTAAAATTAGGCAATGAAATCAGCACAACAATGGGATGGCCCAATTTTGGAGTTGGCTGGACCGAACCTGTATATGTTTTTCACCTTACGACCAATTAAACTACCCATAGTTACCTAGTGTCCTCAGTATCCCTGCGCCTACAACAAATCTGGCCAATTCACGTGAATCCTAAGATAGAGTTCATTATCTTAAGTTGATTCAACTTCTTTGAAGACTTTAAGCACTCAACCATTTCGATCGTCTTCCAAGCTGTAAAAGACAATTTTGTTTGGTAACTACTCTCCTATCTCGGGAAATCAATCGAGATATATGTACGTTGAGTGTGACAAAGGCTTTTCTATTTAACATGCTAGCTACGACTAGCAATAATAAGTCTATCAAAAGATAAACTAGATCTAGTTGGATCCCATCCGATCAAGTTTGTGAACGAAGCAATTTACAAACATACGAAACCAATAAGAAAAATCTTTTTGTCTTCAATCTTCAATAGTCTTTTGTACCTGCATAATAACAAACTTGATTCCTGACTTATGATCGATCACGCACAGAACAAAGTCTGTTAAAAATGGATAATTACAAGTAAACGTTAATCCGTTGATCTAGTTTGAGTGACCTTATGTCAGAAGAGAAAGATATCAAGAATGATCAAACTAGGTACAATCAAGAGTTAACAACCGTTAGTCAATGAATCGATAATCGAAAACTAAAATAACAATGCAATTTTAGTTTCCCACCTGTTAGAGCATTGCTCGGTCGAACTCACAAGTTTTGCTATCCCAAGCTTGTTGTCAAATTTAGTTGTCAAACTATATCTTGATTTCTAGTATACAATTAGTTAAGTCTCGGTCTAGGATAGAGGTAGTTGAAAAGCGAATCAGTCATCATTACATTCTACCGTTTGAAGGCGAAGATCCACCAAAGCTTTTGGAAAACTTCATTAAAAAAAGGTAAGTGAAGACTAAACCACCTATTTTTCAAGTTATATTCACTTTCTATTATCTGAGACGACGTCGCATAACTAATTAGACTATTATGCATAAACAAGAATTTCGAGTCGAGAACTAATTTCTAGTAAACGAATTTCCCGAAATATAATGACTAATCTTAATGAAGATTTGTTCATACTTGATGAATTTTGGTTACAGACAATTTAATTGGTCGGAATCAAAATCACGATTCAAGTTTTATCATCCGAAAATAGCCTAGAACAATGATATCTATCATTGATGTTATTCGGGAATGTTTCGAATTGATTTAGAAAAAAATATAGAACTATTTGTTGATGGTGGTTTTCAGTTCAGGTCTAAAACTGGGAAACCTGTATTTAATGCGTTGTCATCCTGTAAAGGAACAAAATCCATCTGAAAGTGATGAGTGCATAAACCTCTTCACTCACAGATGTATTGAGCAATTCAATACATTTGTATATATATATATAATTCACTCAGAATGGTGCATATAGCAACAATCCCAAATATTCTATGAATTTTATTTTCCACCAGCATTATTCACTAATGCATTACCCGCCGAGTATTTTCCTATGCTATGTGATCGCTGTCGTATGCGTCAAAAATAATTTCACTTTCCTAAAGTATATGATAAGAAAGAGTTCGTTTCCATAGAGAGGCAATTATAGTTATTATGTAATCAATTTCTTAAAGTAACCAATTGGGGGGATTTCTGATTTTTTTAAGTAAGCAATAAAAGTAAATTAAGAACAAAATAAATTGTAGGAAGTAATCAATAGAGAAAGATATTGGTCAAGGAATTCATCTTCAATCTTAGACATGTGCTTGCATATATGATTGGAATTACAATTTAATCTCTTTTATCATCAAAAGCCTAGAGAATCAAGAGAGCAAGATAATATATTAATTTCCTAAGTTCATCAACACACACATTAGAGTTGTATGTGAATTCTACCTAAAGAATAACCTAACGCCTTGCGCTAATTAAGTTCAATTCCTAGGAGCATTAAGTTTCAGAAATAGGCTAATCAATGTAATTGTCATACATTGCGCATAACAATTCGTACAATGGTCAAACTCTACATATGATTACGAGAGTGTATCACTACAAACCGTAAACATATCATGCTACTTGTATTCAGGGTTATCGCTCGATGAAAAACCCTAAAATAGCTATGGACAAGGATGCAAGTTCAATTAATTGGCCACTTAACTAACCAAACATCTTAGTCCTATCACAATACATCAATCATGTGATTATTAAAAACAGTAGAGATTTAAACGATAATCAAGAGAGAAAACTAATACATAAATCAAGCACAAGTTTTAGAAATAGGACTACATCCTTAACCAATAATGAATAAATTAGCTACTCATAGCTAGGAGTTCATCACAAAAATATGAATTGAATAAAGAAGAAGATGAACAAAAGCAAACCCTAGTAGCGTAAAAAAAAGCGGCTCTCTCCTTAGCTTCAAAGAATAATCACTAGTTTCCAAGTTGTAAAAGTCTTTCTTTTATATCCCTTTGCTTTCCAAAATTAGGTCAAGTCTCAAAGGTCCAATAGATAGAAGTCCACCAAGCCCATATGTGAGAAAAACCCATGTAGAAAATATGCCCCAAAACTGTCGCCGGAAAACTGGTATTATGGCCGGAAATCGGCCGGAAAAGTGACCGGAAAACGGCTCAGGTGACCGGCAAAGTCCACCCGGTCACCGGTCAACGAGTCATCTCGGTCGAGTCAACTCTGGTCAACTCGGGAGTCAACCGAGTCAATGAATCAGATGGGTGAATCAGATGAGTTAGGTAATCAAGTCTGAGTCAGAGGCTAACTCAGCTGACTTGGTTCTAGCCTTCTAGGCCATTGCACAGGCCTGAGCTGTTGCACAATGATTGTGCCTCACCACCTCAGACACAGCCATGGTGGCCCTGCATTGCCAGTTTGAACTCCACCTACAGTCCGCAGCTATCATTCCTTCTGCATCTTAGCTCCAATCCATCTTTTCCAATCAAACCCATTCAACCGAACCGCTTTTCATGACTCCATTACACCATCTCTCGACTTGAACAACATCACTAGTTCTATGCATTCTCCATTTCAAACTTCATTCCTTGTAACTGCAACCCTAGGCTCAACACCACAAATTCACTTTCTGCAGCAACAAGCAACGCATACAACACCTTGACTATCTCAGCTCAGACCTCCTTGACCTGCAGCTTCTTGCTTGCACAATAACCACCTAAACAACTGCATAGTAGGAATCCTCATTAGCTCCATCTCCTGTGCAATCAACCCTTGTGCATCACAAACCCATTAGCCAATCTTCATTGCAGATATGAACACCGCCATAGCACTGTCACATTCCGTGCTGCGTCAATACTAATCTACAACTGCAAAGTTAACAACAATCCTCTGACATCTCTTTGTTCTTCTCAATTGAACCCATCGAGCTACTTAAAGCACCACCTTCTTCTCTGTGTTACAACTGCAATTCTACTGAGTTCTTCTTACTCTGACTCTCAATCAAACCCCATGGCAAACAAAATTCATCTTCTCCTCAATTCTTCCACAAATTCTTCGAGAATACAACATCAGATTCAAAACCCCTCTTTAACTTCTTCATTACAAATCCTAACAAGGACTCTGATTTCTATGAAACCCCCAAATCCATTTCGAATTCAAAACCCTAACATCTTCTCAGATTCAAATAACAACACAGATCTGTTCTTCATCCGATTTCTTCCTTCAAAATCTCAATCAATCACCACCTCCTTCTGCTTCGATTTCTCTGTGAATCTCTTGATTTCTTTCTATATATTTCGGAGTAACAACAGCAGCAGTGATGAGTGCCAAATAGTGCATATTTATACACCTTTTTATTGGCATTTTACTCATCTTTTGCGCTTAGAAATTTTTATCCCGCGTGTTTTCTTTGTTTTCAAGAATAAATATTTGTATTAATTAATTTTGTGTTTTTAGGTATCCCAAGAATATGAGGAGCCAAAAGAGCAGCGAATTGGAGACAAGCGTCTATGGAGCAGATGCAACCCAACAAGTAGCAACTCATCTACAACATGGGCTTGAGCTAGACCCGACCCGCGACCCGGATCCGAGCCCGTCCACTCCAAGCCGTTGAGATTTCTATCTTCCGCATCCAACGGTCGCTGCCTCCACGCGCATCGAAGTTCGCTGCTCCCGTGCAATGCCAGATCACTCCAAATCACCCTGAGCCGTTAAGATCTTCACTCGCCACATCCTACGCTCGCTCCGTCCTTCCCATCAACTCCTGATGCACCCGCTCAACACCACAACACCTATATCCACCTCCCATCGACCAAAACCCAAACCCTATTCTCAGTTTTCTTTTCTCTGTCTTCACCTTCTCCCGACAGAGAAAACCATCTCCTCCACCTCCTTCACCCGTACCCTGTTGCAGAGCCATTTCTATCCTTGCCACAGCCACCTTCGCCATCACTACCACCCTATCTCCTGTCAAACCCATCAGCCCACCTACTCCTCCTCTCTAGGTCTAGATATCTCTTTCTTAGTTTCTACCATAACCCTAGAAACTAAATCAGAGATAACTAGAGCTAGGTTTCACCAACAAGCGACGCATGGACGATTTGACAAGAGAATAGCGCGAATCATAGAGTATGGGTACACTGTTTTTTTTTTCATTTAATTTCTGTTTTAAAGTAAATTAGGGTTTGGTATTTTGAGTCTGTTGCATGTATAAATAGAGGTGAATTGTGTTGATAGATGTTATGCCTGGGCTAGCCAGAGCACCAATTAGGTTTAATTGTAGAATAATTTGTGTTTTATTATTTCCTCTGATGTTTTAAATAAATTTGCTAGGGTTGAGATGAAACCCATAATTTGCTGCTAAGTTTGGTTCATCCTTTGATAATTGTTCTTATTATGCTACAATGTTTAGGATAAATCTAATTTAAACACATCTGAGCATTTTACTTTCACAATTCATGCCATGTATGCATTGTAGTCGACTATTTCTATGTTGAATGTGTGCAATTCATGCTTCATTGATCATTATTGATCTTTAGACTAATTGTGCCCCGAGAAGACAAGTTAGTACTATAGAAAGATACTCTAATTGCAATTAGAATATCCATCTTAGGATATGTTTAATCACCTAAGTAATGAAGTTAATCTGTGACTAGTTGTACTATTACAAGACAAACTAGTACTAGGGGTTATTTAGTTGCTTTAGTTGATAAGAAACTATCCATTGAAACCCTGGATAAATGGCAGACTTGTATCTTGCCTTTGTCCATTAAAAGGGACAAGAATATTATTGAATGTGGACTGATTTAGCTAAGATTAGGTGGTGGATTCGACACCCTAGTGCTTTACAATCTAGTTGCATCTTAGCTCACCAAATCACAACAATTTCACCTCGGTCGCTTCGACAACAAATCATAATTGTGTTACACTTGCTAGAAATTCAGTTTAGGAAGCCTTGATCAACTCCACAAAGACCACAAGTCTCTGTGGTTCGACCTGTACTTGCCACGTCTCCGATAGACGCCGTGCACTTGCGGTATAACATGTAGGCGTAGAAATAAACACTTTATCGAGCCTACCAAGTTTTTGGCGCCGCTGCCGGGGACTTGGCGTGTGCCCTGTCGATCATTTGCTTTCCTTTACTGAGTTCATTCAACCCTGTACATAGTCACTTTGAATTACTGCTTCTAACCCTGTATTAGTATAAATCAACTGAAGTTTGGCTTTTTCTCGCATCTTTTTACATTTTTGTTTGCATCTCGCTCATTGCATCCGTAGTTAAACTTATCTTTATTTTCATAACTGCCATCTTTTGCATTGTAGTCATCTCATCTCAATTGCTTATCTGCACTTGCATTTTAGCCATGTGTTTTTTTTTTTTGCTTATCCTTAGCTGCATATTGTGTTAGTCAAAATAAGCATAGCAGCTCTTCGAGTTTTCCTTTTTCTTGCTTGCACCGAATTGCCCCTGAAAAACCAAATAGCATAACTCATTGTCATTATTCTCAGTTGCTTAGACTAATATTGATATTGCCTTAACATGCACATTTCTTGGAAACTGAAATTGCTATGTTGAGATTGACAGGTACCTGTGTGCTGTGTGCTGCTGTGCAAGCCAACCCAAGGAGGAATAAAAGAAAAAAGGTCTGTGCGTAACTTGAGTTCACAAAGCCCCGAGAAACCCCTCGCAATTCTGTAAGTGGCCCCATGATATGTGAATACACCTGTTAGCTGAGTATGCCATGGTGTGTGCTGAAATATGTGGGTATTGCATGAAATTGTTTTCATATCTATGAGCTTAGCCAAACGTGTTATTGACCTGAGAAATCACCCATGAGTTGATTGAAAACTGCTGCAACTCATGTGACCCAGTGAATCTTGCATACTCTAAGCATAACCCTGAGCATACCCTGAGCATACCATAATCCCTTGCTGAGTCACTTTTATTGCATGAAATTGCTTACTCTGCCCTGCACCTGTGTGCATGCTCTGAACCGAGGTTAGCCAAATTTGTGTGAAGCTTGTACTTGTGTGACTTAGCTTGTAAAAAAAAAAATCTGAGTTGAAGTCAACTCAGACTGTGACATCAACTGAGTGAGTTGATGCCACAAATTATGCAAAGCCCTGTGCACATCACCCTGAATTGTTGCTTTTTCTTGCTCTGTGCTGTTCTGTTTGCCTAGACTGTACACCTACCAACACCTTTGCATGACCTGTGTGCATATAACCTAGTCTGAGCATAAGTTTCCCTGTGCTTGTGCACACATTGCATTGAGTCAGTGCTTGTGTACTTTGCAAAAGCAACATCAAGCTCCCCTGTGATGTCAACTGAACTTTGTGTGGCCTGAGCATAAACCTGTGTGCATTTCCTGTCATTTGATCACTTGCCAAGCTAGTCACCTTGAGTTGCATTTGAGCTGCCCTGTTAACCTGTGCTGTGAGTTGCACTTAGAATTGTGTTGTGCAAACTAGCCAAGCTGTGCTTGGGCTGCCAACCAGCACATTACTTGTGCTGTGCTGTGCCTATAACTGCCTGTGCATCTTACTTTGCTTGAGCTACCAACCTGTGTATAGCCTGACCTGCATACCAACTGAAGCCAA
Organism: Papaver armeniacum; assembly: GCA_023531295.1. Lineage (NCBI taxonomy): Eukaryota > Viridiplantae > Streptophyta > Magnoliopsida > Ranunculales > Papaveraceae > Papaver > Papaver armeniacum. Next base: position 23,491 of record JAJJWW010009752.1, on the reverse strand, counting down.
CAACTGGGTTGTGTCTCTACACACAATCTGTGCAGACAACCTGGGCATAAGTCGCTCGTATCATCTTGTTTTCCTTGCTCTGTGCAAACCAAAGTCTTGTGTTGATAACACATCACCGGAGCTTCGGGCTGCTAAATTGGCAACCTAAACCCACACAAATGGCCGAAACAAACCCTTGACAGTTAAGCCCACATCGGCAGATCTCATTGGGCTGTTTAAACATCATCCGGGCTTTACACATCCAAAGTGCAAACAACCCGGGCTCTCGCAACAAACCAAACAAGGAGCCCACATAAGCTGAGCTGTTTGGGCTACTTACAAACAAAAGCCCACAAAACCAAACAACTAATCCCCATAAACCAAATGAAACCCAATAAACCAAATGAAACCCAATAAACCAAACCGAACCCACTACAACCTGGGTTTTGAGTTCAATTTGAGTGCTAAATCATGTCGATTTTGGTCTCGCAATCGGGGATGGAAACAAATCCATTAGAGAGCTTGCTTACGGGCATGCTTCACAAAGATGAACTCCCCACATACCATAGTGATTTTAGGGATTATTATGAGCCTTCTCAGGGCCTTGACTTCACATACCCTAATCATTATGAGCACATGTATCATCCACCACAGGTTGAAAATGAACACTTTTCTCATACTCAATCATCACTTCTCGATCAATTAGAAGCTCAAGTATCTGCTTTGGAAAGGCAATTACATGAGCAATCTGTCGAATCTAATCCCCCTAGGCACTATGAAATGTACACTTGTACCTTATGTGGTAGCTTAGACCACCTGTGAGAACTGCTATATTTTACATGAGTTTAGGCAAATCTAGGGAGAACCATGATAACCATGCACACATGCATCATCCATCACAAGGGGTGTTGAACAATTTTATACTCCCCAACTCCTTGTATGCAATCACTAATGGAAGAGCGCATAGAGCAAAACAATGATATACTTGGATGGAAAGCATTGCACGAGCATCCCTTCTCTAGTGAACCCTGTGCACAACCATGCAATGATCATTCATATGAGGCATGCATACCCACTAGTGAAGACCCTCCTTCCATTGAACAGTGTTACATGTTCTTAAAGATGAACCTGATTCATTTAGAAAATGAAGAATGGAAGGAATCTCCCGATAAGATGTTTGTTGTCCCTAATAAAGAAAATTTTGAAAATAGTATTTCTCTTCCTACTCATGTAAGTAACACTCGAATATGAACCTAATCTAGAGGTAAATGAGTACACTAGAAATGCTACAATTTTGAATAGGGAAATGAATTTTTGTGATGATGATGATGATGATGAATATGAAGAGCATGTGTATACTGAAAATGTAGTAGAATCTTTTGGTTCAGAGACGTTAGGCGTCTCTTCTGTGAACCCTATGAATGATGCTTCTTCTAATATTCATACATGTGATGCTGATTTGGGGTCTGAAAATGAGCATGCTATACCACCTGTTTGTGACCTAGGAATAGCTGAATTGTCTGTTGACACAGATGATTCAATGCATGTGCCTAATTCCATGCCTAGGTTACAGACATGATATTTCTCCTGGTTATTTTGTGCGTGAGACTGATGATGATTATGACATGGAGATTGATGAATTGTTCTATGCAGGTGAACATGATTTACCCTCTTCTGACTTTAGGAAAGTGTGTGATGGTGCAAATGATTTTATACATGAAAACAACTTAGATGTACCTAACCTCTCTCCTGAGTCACAGATTGAAACTCCTCCACCAAACCTAGGTGTAGTTTGTAACAAAATTGCAAAACCAACTTTTCTGAAAATGCCTAACTTAGGCCTAGAGCTTTGTGCTTCCCAAGTCCTCTTGGACTATTTTGCATCAAAGTATAACACCTTTAGGGAACCACAAACTTGGAATATGTATGTCCACATTTCTTAGCAAAACTCACTTTGAGTTAGACCTTGTGCATGATGTACCTTTAAATTTGCAAGATTTTGTGCTCAAAAACACACCTGTTGACAAGTTTAGGTTTGGGGGAAACTCATTCACATATGCAGTCTTACTTGCACTCTCATATTATATTTGTGTGAGACTGTTGATGTTTCTACATACCGTCTTTTGGGTTGATCCTCAACTCTTTAGATTGTTAGTGTATGGAGAATTTTCATTGTATATAATTCAGTAGGACTTGTTAAATTTTTCTTTCTTGAATCGGTTGAGTCTTCTTGTACATATATTGTGCTAATCCGATATGATCTCCACTGAGAATGTTGGATTCTAGCCTTGACTAATGAAGCTCTAACCTTGCTCCCGCCGACATCCCAGTAATCTCTTCCCTTTTCTCTACTCAACATAGTTCTCATGGTATGTGACTGTTTAAATTTTTTCTATCTGTCGACACATTAAGGACAATGTTTGATTTAGGTTTGGGGGTGCATTTGCATTTGCATATAGAGTTTTTAATCTTTTATTTTCTTAAAAAAAAAAAAAAAAAAAAAAAAAAAAAACTTTTTGCAAATAAAAACCTCCAACTTTTAGAGATTTTAGAGTCACTAGCATGCTTTTAGCTATGTTTACATAGAGAGTCTGACCGAAATAACAGAATTTGGAAGTCTTTGGAAAACGCAATCGGGTTTCTTAGTTGATTAGAGCGTTAAAGTTGGATTTAACCATACCTGGAGGGCGAATTAGGTGCTGTTTAGATATTCGGTAGTAGAATTGTGATCACCCATAGTGGAGACTACCCATTTTACATCAAGTGAGGCACCAACCTTCAATTTTTTGCAACTTTCTAGAAAAGTCATTAGAGTGTGTGTCACCGTACATCAATTCCGGGTAGGAATGGTGAGCTACCCAACTTCGCACCACTTTCAGCACTACTTTTGATCTCTTGAGTGCTAGTTTTTGTCAATCATGAGGGTGACGTTTAAAGACGAAAACTCCTTCTAAATATCGATTTGCAGTTAGCATCACTCTCTCTCTCAATCAACGCACCCATAGAAACACATCATCGTCGAAAACGGAGCATCATCGAAATATTGGAAGAAAAGTTGATATAGTACAAGGTTTACGTGCAACAAAAGAAAAGAAAAGAAAAGAAGATGAGAATTAATGAAGTTTGTGAAAAATTGAGTTTTATTATTTTATTGTGATACTTAAAAAAAAAAAAAAAAAAAAAAAAAAAAATTGTCAAGTTTTTGTGAAGTTCAGAAGTTCGTCATCAACAATCGAAGACCGAAGATTGAAGACGTTTCTATGGTTCCTATGAGAGATTGATGTTAATTGCCGATCGGGTGAGAAGTGAGTGAGTACTCCCACCCCTTGCTAATGGTTGATTTCCTTTCTTAGAGATCATCAGAAAAAAGATTCTTTTTGTCCACACCTCTGTGGAGTCTCCAGAAATTATTTCGGAAGGTTATCCTTCTTACCTACAACGTGTGCGGGATTTCTCTTTATTCCCGCCTGCACACATGAGAGACTAAAAAGCGATCTTTTTGAGTGCAATTATCATAAAACCCTAATGGTGAGGCGAAGTCGAGGCTTATGATCACAATCGAATCCGAATTCTTTCATATGGTATGGTTACTTCTCGCTCAGCACTTAAGGATGAGAGTGCGTTCTTTGGTAGTTCTAACTTCATGTTACTAGCATGCAGAAACTCTATGTCCTCATAGCTTCTTGGAGGCTTGAGACTCTTTTACACTCGAAGTTGGAGAAGGTTTTGTGGGTACACCTCTGGTAAACCCTCACGAGACTACAACTCGTCCACTAGGGACACCTAGGGGTTTAAAGGCTTAGTGCATACGCTAAATGCATTCGAGAGACCTGCGACGACGGGTATAGTTAGGATTTCTTCATTTCTGTTTCACTTGAGGACAAGTAAAATTCAGGTTTTGGGGGTATTTGATGAGTGCCAAATAGTGCATATTTATACACCTTTTTATTGGCATTTTACTCATCTTTTGCGCTTAGAAATCGATATTATCCCAGTTCTCGTGTTTTCTTTGTTTTCAAGAATAAATATTTGTATTAATTAATTTTGTGTTTTTAGGTAATAAATAAAGCTCAGAGAATCTGAGGAGCCAAAAGAGCAGAAGAATTGGAGACAAGCGTCTATGGAGCAGATAGCCCAAGCCCGTGCGCGCAACAGTTGCAACCCAACAAGTAGCAACTCATCTACAACATGGGCTTGAGCTAGACCCGACCCGCGACCCGGATCCGAGCCCGTCCACTCCAAGCCGTTGAGATTTCTATCTTCCGCATCCAACGGTCGCTGCCTCCACGCGCATCGAAGTTCGCTGCTCCCGTGCAACGCCAGATCACTCCAAATCACCCTGAGCCGTTAAGATCTTCACTCGCCACATCCTACGCTCGCTCCGTCCTTCCCATCAACTCCTGATGCACCCGCTCAACACCACAACACCTATATCCACCTCCCATCGACCAAAACCCAAACCATATTCTCAGTTTTCTTTTCTCTGTCTTCACCTTCTCCCGACAGAGAAAACCATCTCCTCCACCTCCTTCACCCGTCTCCCGCTGCGCAGCCATTTCTATCCCCACCACCCACCTTCGCCTTCACTACCACCCTATCTCCTGTCAAACCTATCACCCCACCTACTCCTCATCTCTAGGTCTAGATATCTCTTTCTTAGTTTCTACCATAACCCTAGAAACTAAATCAGAGATAACTAGAGCTAGGGTTCACCAACAAGCGACGCATGGACGATTTGACAAGAGAATAGCGCGAATCATAGAGTATGGGTACACTGTTTTTTTTCATTTAATTTCTGTTTTAAAGTAAATTAGGGTTTGGTATTTTGAGTCTGTTGCATGTATAAATAGAGGTGAATTGTGTTGATAGATGTTATGCCTGGGCTAGCCAGAGCACCAATTAGGTTTAATTGTAGAATAATTTGTGTTTTATTATTTCCTCTGATGTTTTAAATAAATTTGCTAGGGTTGAGATGAAACCCATAATTTGCTGCTAAGTTTGGTTCATCCTTTGATAATTGTTCTTGTTATGCTACAATGTTTAGGATAAATCTAATTTAAACACATCTGCATTTTAATTTCACAATTCATGCCATGTATGCATTGTAGTCAGACTATTTCTATGTTGAATGTGTGCAATTCATGCTTCATTGATCATTATTGATCTTTAGACTAATTGTGCCCTGAGAAGACAGTTAGTACTATACAAAGATACTCTAATTGCAATTAGAATATCCATCTTAGGATATGTTTAATCACCTAAGTAATGAAGTTAATCTGTGACTAGTTGTACTATTACAAGACAGCTAGTACTAGGGGTTATTTAGTTGCTTTAGTTGATAAGAAACTATCCATTGAAACCCTGGATAAATGGCGACTTGTATCTTGCCCGTTGTCCATTACAAGGGACAAGAATATTATTGAATGTGGACCGATTTAGCTAAGATTAGGTGGTGGATTCGACACCCTAGTGCTTTACAATCTAGTTGCATCTTAGCTCACTGTCACAACAATTTCACCTCAGTCGCTTCGACAACAAATCATAATTGTGTTACACTTGCTAGAAATTCAGTTTAGGAAGCCTTGATCAACTCCACAAAGACCACAAGTCTCTCGTGGTTCGACCCGTGCTTGCCACGTCTCCGATAGACGCCGTGCACTTGCGGTATAACATGTAGGCGTAGAAATAAACACTTTATCGAGCCTACCAAGAGAAATTTATCTACCATGAAAAAATATGCTCATCATGCGGCGTTGAAAAGTAGCGGGTGCATTACACAACCAAAAAGGCATACGACGATAAGCAAATGTTCCATAAGGAAAGGTAAATGTGGTCTTTTGTTGGTCTTCGGTGCTATGTGAATTTGGTTGTATCTAGAATAGCCATCTAAGAAACAATAGTGACTATGTCTCGACAACCTTTCCAAAGATTTGGTCAATGAAGGAAGGGGAAAATGGTCTTTCTTTGTCAACGTGCTCAATTTTATATAATCAAAACAAACTCGCCACCCCGTGGTCACAAGGTGGGGACAAGCTCATTCATTTCATTTGAACTACGGTAATGCAGTTTTTTGGGTACCACTTGAATGGGACCGACCCACTGGCTATCTGGCCCCAGGTATATAATACCCGCATCAAGCAATTTCAAATCTCACCTTTGACAACATCTCTCATATTGGGGTTAAGTCTCCTTTTGCATTTCCCTAGATGGTTTAGTATTCTCTTCAAGATTTATGTGATGCATGCAAATTGTGGGACTTATACCTTTAAGATCGAATGGTCCAACCTAAGGCTCCTTTATGTTCTTTAAGCACTTCTAAAAGTTGACTTTCTTTTTCTTGTATCTAAACATGATGCAATAATCACGGGTAAAGTATCGAAGGACCTAAGAAAGCATACTTCAAAGTATCGGGTAGTGGTTTCAAATCAAGCTTAGGTGGTTCATCAAGAGGTGAGGCGATTTGGAATCGAGAAGCGGAAGTGGTTCCCCTTTGCATCTGCCGTTTAGCAATATCCATGGGTGGAGCAGATTCAAGCAAAGAGTGAATTTCACCAATGTACTTAGACTCAAAGAGATCTAAGTCAAAAGTTATCTAAACATGCTTGCAAAGGGTCCACGACAAAATGTCGGGCAATGAGTCTTGGATCGGACTCTCAATCATGTTAATCTCATGCAAATCGGTATCATCACAATCAATGGGTTGTTGACTAGTGTTAAAAACATTGATTCTACGGTCATGTTACCAAAAGACAATTTCAACACTCCATTACGACAATTTATGATAGCATTGGACGTCGCCGGAAAGGACGTCCTAAAATAACGGAATGTGACTATCTAGGTTTTGCAGGTTGAGTATCTAAGACGATGAAGTCCGCGAGGAAGAAAAATTTATCAACCTTGATTAACACATCTTCAACAATGCCACGAGGGATTTTCACGAATCTGTCCGCTAATTGTAGCATAACTAGGAGTGGGTTTCATCTCCCCAAGACCCGGTGCACATACACAGTATGGCAATAGATTCACACTTGCTCCTAAGTCTAGTAAACGCCTTTTCGACCACATGGTCACCTATGGTGCATGTAATTGTTGGACTACCAGGGTCTCTAAACTTAGTTGGAATCTTGTTTTAAATTATTGAGCTCACCTCGATGAGAAAAGCACGCTTATGCACATGAAGCTTTCGCTTTTGTGTGCCTGCAGATCCTTCAAAAACTTAGCATAGGTGGTATCTCATTGATTGCTTCGAGAAATGGAATGTTTATGTTAACTCGTTTGAACATTTCGAAAATCTCGTTATCTTGGTTACCCCTTTACGCTACACCAACCTTTGTGGGAATGGAGCAACGGGCACATGACTTGGCAAAGAAACATCTATATCGGTTGGACTTTTTTAGGTTTATCAACATGCTCGGATTCTTTTCTACGGTAGATGTTTTCTGCGATGTTGTGTGTCTTGGTGGTCCGATTTGGGCTCGCTTGACCTATGGTACACCTACATTTTTCTCAAAAACTTTACCACTACGAAGAGTGGTGACATCATTCACATGACTATGTGAAGTTTCATTACGAGGTTGAAGTACACTGCACTGAAACAAATTCTTTGGATTTTGTTGGGGTTGACTAGGAAGTTTGCCTTTTTCTCTCTCATTCAATGCATCACAAATTTGACCCATTTTAAGTTCTATACTTGTGAAACGTTGGTCGGTGGTCTTACGAGTTGTAAAAGATTTTGGGTCAACGAATGACCGACACTTGTCTTCAAAGCTAGGCTTTTTCTCAGGTCTTGAGTGTGTGGTTGTACTTGGGGGTTTCTAGGATATGAGTATCCTTGGTTATTATTGTTGTTCCCCCTTGTACGGGCCCTTTAGACCATGAGAAGTTAGGGTGATTCCTCCACCACAGGTTGTTGGTTTGAGAATAAGGGTTGTTCTCTTGCCTATGGTACAACGCATTGGCTTGATGGTTTTAGACTCTTGAAATGCATGTGAGTCTCAACAAATTTGTCCACTAAGTGGTCTGAACTATGGCATGCGGCACAAGTGGCCATTTCAATTTGGTCACTTGAGAGTAGGGGCATTAGTTTTTACATTCTTCTCGCAACTCTAGCACTTCTATTCCCCTAGCCAAAGATGCCATCTTTGCATTTCCCTCAAAGTCGGACTCAATTCTATGAACATTAGTTACGGGGTAGTCCTTTTTGGTTCACGGATGGACTCCCACTCCGAGTCTTTTCAATGACTTCGATTAAGAAAGTCCGGCCTCTCATCAGCTTTTGTCAATAAATGCACCATTGCACATTGACTCAACCGTGGTTCGGGTCACGACATCTAGGCCTTCATACAAAATTTGCACAAGTCTCCATTTTCAAAACCATGGTGGGGACATTGGAGCAATAATTCATTGAATCTCTCCAAATATTTTGCTAGAGTCTCTTCTTCTAATTGCACAAAACCATTTATACTTTGACAAATTGTCGCAGTCTTATGGTTGGGGAAAAACTTTTGAAAAATTCTTTTGTGAGATCATCCCATGTTCTAATGGACTTGTGGTTGTAGGGCATGAAGCCATGACTTGGCTTTTCTTTTAAAGAGAAAGGGAACAATCTCGAAGAGGGACTCTTCCCCTCCGCATTTGGTTAAAACGCGAGTCCCCACGGATGTCTTCAAAATCTCTCACATGGTGATAATGGTTTCGAAGCATCAACCCCTCTAAACACGGGCAACATGTGAATTGTGCTTGCTTTCAGTTCAAACTGGCCAGCATCAGCTGGTAGAATGATGCAAGAGGGCTGGCTTGCCCTGGTTGGGTACATGTAGTTTTTGAGACTACGGGGTTGGTTCGGTTCATCACCCATTGTCTCGATCAGTGCAGGCTTTACGTTGAAGAAGGCGAGTATGTTTACAATGTCGTACGGCGGATTCTAACTAGTCGATTTGTTTGGTCTCTAAAAGACACAATCATAGCCTAGCTAGCACATCAAGCATGTTAAACATTCACACACCAATCGATTTTCAAAACCGGAGGCAAAGCTCATAAGAATCAAACACTAGTTCTCGGGATTAATCACACAGGATTGATGTCTCTTTGCTTTGTTAAGAAATGCACAAAGAAAACTTGATTGCGAGTTGAACAAAACGAGAATATGTGCACGAGTTTGAGGGCAGTGGATTATGCTCACTCAAGGTGAAGCATGTCTTTGTGTGATTTGTGAAAAACAACAACAGCTTTGGCAAGTGAATATGGTTCCACATGGTATCAACGAATCCCGGCAAACCTCAAATTTCACGAGATCATGCACAAGTATGATACTCAACTAGCGCGGCAAGATGCACACATATACCATATGCTCAAGAAGCACTCATTTAGTTATCAAAAATTCGGGAGATTGAGAGAAGCATACACATTGAGATGACAATCTCAGCGGGTAAAAATTGTCACTCGGATGTCACGGGATTATGCCAATATAGATATCCTAGTTCAGTGAGAGGTATTCCCTTGATCACGACAAAGATTTAGGGCGAAATCGAGTTTGAGAATACAATACCGCGATATAAAAGCGGGGTTTAGGCACTTCCACAAATTGTGTTCTGCTCGTTTTTCTTTTCTTCCTGTATGTAATTCAGCTCCAAAAGTACCTGGTAACTCAGAGGAGAACTTCCGTACATAGAAGTGTGCAAATCATGCAAATAAATACTAAAATAGTGAATTTTTACCACTACCAGCAAGACATGAACTGTAAACTATACAAATGTATCAACTGAGAAACTAAGCTGTCTCCAATTGAAAAATTTGCACAGGAGAGAATGGAGCAGAAAGTGTGGACAAGCTTCAAATGGAAGATGAATAGAAGACAATGCAGAAATGCTTGGATATATTACGAGGAATGAAATCTAATTTAATGATTTTCTTAACTCCTACAGATGTTTGACCTACAGATGCAAATGTTATGATAAATCTAAGTTATGCTAAATTATTCACAGCTACAGAAATGATTTGTGTAAACTTGGAAGCTATAGTTTCAAAACATTCTTAAATGCGACTCATAACAAATACAGATGCAGTATCCTACAGGTTGAAAGAGTTATAACCAACTGAAAATTTAACACAAAAACAAACTAAACTACAGAATGTATTAACTACAGATTAAACTGACTCGAACAGATACAAGCCAATGATAGTACACAAAAAATGTAAAGATGCAGTCCTAACAAATTTACAACCTGAACTATAACAGAACTAGCTACAAGAACAGACAACTTAAACATGTGCAAATGGATTAATTATGATAGGATACAACAACGGGTTACTGTGAAACTACGAACAGAAACTAAAGATGCAGCTGGATATCATAGATGCAAGTTATACAACAAATGGAGTACACAATAGAAATGGTATGTTACAGAATAATGATGCAGGTGACTATGACTAAATCTAACTTATGCTAATGATGCAGTTTATACAGATGGATTTAAACAAATTAAACTATAATGGCAGGCTACAAATTTCCTAAACTAATTAGCACAGTTCAACAAGAATTTTTTTTTTTTTTTTTAGAACAACAACTATAGAATACACTAAACAGATGTGAAGGAAACTACACAGATGATTGAAACACTAAGCTATCTTAAGGACAGATAAGCTACAATATGTACGTGAAAGATGGTTTGAATGTAGTCTCCAAATGAAATGACCAAATGCAAGATTCAACTAGCCTAACAATAAGATGCAGATACAGATGAAGATATGAAAATGAAGTTATACTAACAACAGCAGACAAACAAAATAAAATCTAACACATATATACAAAACTACAATAAAAACCAGTAAAGTTAACAATAGAACAGCTATACCACTACCAAATCCCCGGCAGCGGCGCCAAAAACTTGGTGGGCTTAGGAATGTTACCTACAAATGTAAACTGCGAGTGCACAGTGTCGACAAGCAACACAGGGCAAGCACGGGGTCGAACCACGGGGATTTGGAGGATGTAATGTTGAGCTTTATGGTTTATCTAAACGATTCAAAGCACAAAAGTAGTAACAAGGAGGTTTTGAGTGTGTCGAAACGACAAGGTGTTGTTGTGATTGTAATTCTAAGGTATAAAGTATGCAAGAGAGGTTGTAAACAAAAGTTGGAGAGCACTAGGATGATTGAATTCACCTTCTAACCCTATGCTAAGGCAATTTAACTCAAATTATGTTCTTGTACCTTCCCTTGAAGGTCTCAGGTGGATGTTTATTAACTAACTTTCACTAACTCACCCCTAGTATGAGTTGTCTTCTTACAGTACAACTCATCACAGGTTCATTTGTTCAAACAGTTAACTACTAATCCTAACACAATCTAACACAACAAGAACAATAATCAGAGGATGATTAACTTAACATCAAATTAGGGTTTCATCTACACCCTAGCAAAGTAAATTAGAACATGATGAAAGTTGTTAAAACACAATTGAATCTAAGCTAACAAAAATAAAACCCTAAAAATTCCCGGCTTTTCTTACATATAAAAGAAATCTATTTATACTAAAACTTCTTCTCTAACCCTAAAAATCAAAATTAAATGCAAACCATGTTTCATTCAATTATCCGAATCGATTGTTCCCTCTTCCATTCGGCTCTGCAACTTCATTAATTCGCTGTTGGAGAAACCTAACTTTATCTATCTCAAACCTAGCTTCTAGGGTTGAGAAGAAGCTATGAAGGAGATAGATAAGAGCTAGGAGGTGGTAAAAGCGGGCTGTCTTTGGTGGCTGTGGTGGTGGTTACTCAGAGACGGTCGGGGAAAGAAGATGAGGGTTCTCTGGTTTTTTCTGTCGGGAGAGAAAGAGAAAAGATGAAGGGAGTGTTTGGGTGTTCGGGCTAGGTGAAGAGGGTAGGTGGCTAAGGTGTAAAGCGGGGCGTGAACGCCGATGCGCGGGTTGAAGCGGCCGTTGGATGCGGTGATAGATCAAATCTTACGGCTCAGGATGGAGCGGCCTTGGATTCGGGTCATGGGTAGGATCCTAGATAGCTCAAGCCCATATCTTTGTAACCGGGTTGCTACTGATGCGCAAGCGGTTGCAACTTCTCTTCCATAGTCGCTAGGCTCCAACTTTATTCTCTTTTTGGATCCTCAATTCATCCAAGCTTTATTTACTACCTAAAAACACAAAATTAATTAGTACAAGTATTTATTCTTGAAAACAAAGAAAATACGAATTTGGGATAATATATGATTTTAAAGCACAAAAGATGAGTTAAATGCCAATAACAAGGTGTAGAAATATGCAATATTTGGTACTCATCAAATACCCCCAAATCGGAATTTACTTGTCCTCAAGTGAAAACAGAAATTAAATCCTAACTATACCAATATTTGGTCTCTCGAATGCATTTAGCGTATGCACTAAGCCTTTAAACCCCTAGGTGTCTCTAGTGGACGAGTTGTAGTCTCGTGAGGGTTTACCAGAGGTGTACCCACAGCACCTAATTCGCCCTCCCGCATGGTTAAATCCAACTTTAACGCTCTAATCAACTAAGAAACCCGATTGTGTTCTCCAGTACTTCCAAGTTCAGTTATTTCGGTCAGACTCTCTATGTAAACATAGCTAGATGCATGCTAGTGACTCTAAGATCTCTAAAAGTTGGAGGTTTTTATGCAAGTATTTACAAAGAGTTTGTAGAATTTTTTGAATTTTTTTTAAACAAGAAGACTAAAAACTCTATATGCAAAACACACCCCAAACCTAAATCTAACATTATCCTCAATGTGTCAACAGATGATAAGAATTTAAACAAATACATACCATGAGAACTATGTTGAGTGGAGAAAAGGAAGAGATTACCAGATGCAAGAGGATGTTGCTAAACCATAGGAGGATGAATGCTTTGAAAGCAAACAACAAGAGCGCAAGACAAAAAGTTTGGTTGACACACATTAAGAAAAAGAAAAGGAAAAGGAAATAGAATGGATTTTTTACCCATATGTATGTACAAAAGTGAACTAGTTTAGTCCACATAGATGGGGTCTTCCAGGTCTACGGTCTCAACTTCTGGTGGAAGATGCTCCGTAAATGGTTTCAATCTCGACCATTGGTCTTGAATATGTTTATTGTTTGGCGGGTTTTCGATTTCAACAGCTCCATGGGGGAAAAACAAGATCACGCACCAAGAATGGACCCGACCATCGAGAACGTAACTCACGGAAACAAATGCAAACGAGTGTTGTACAATAAAACTTTTTGACCAGGTGAAAGACTTGCGCAAAATGTGCTTGTCATGAAACACTTTCATTCTTTGTTTGTACATTTTGGCACTATCATATGCATCATTTCTTAATTCTTCTAACTCATCAGTTGAAGTTTTCTTTGTACCACCTTATCAAGATCAAAGTTCGATTCTTTACAGCCCAATATGCACGATGTTCTAACTCTACGGGTAGATGAAAAGCTTTACCGTATACAAGTCCTGTAAGGGACATGCCAATGGGAGTCTTGTATGCAGTTCTATAGGCCCAAAAGCATCATTTAAACGTAAAGACCAATCTTTCCTAGAAGGATTGATGGTCTTCATCAAGAATATGCTTTTAATTTCCTATTAGAAACTTCTACTTGGCCACTGGGTTTGAGGATGGTAGGTGTTGCTACCTTATGAGTGATTCCATACTTATAAGTGATTTGAAAGGTTTATTGCAAAAATGACTACCTCCATCACCGATTATTGCCTAGGTGTTCCAAAGCGGAGAATTGTTTTCTTTTAAGAAAAGAAAGAACAACTTTATGATCATTTGTTTTGATGCAATGGCTTCTACCCACTTAGAGACATAATCAAATGTTAATAAGAATGTACAACTTACCTTCGAGTTAGGAAATGGACCCATGAAATCAATACCCTACACATCAAATATTTCAACAATCAAAATGGGTTGTAAGGGCATCATGTTTCTTGTGAGATACTTCCTAATTTAAGCATCGGTCACAAATACAAAAGCATGGCTATCCTTAACAATGTTGGCCAATAAAACCACTGCAAGAATCTTTCAGTTTTCTTAGCGCTAGTTGCCTCCACATGCATGGTCATGATAAAGATGACATCCCTTTGTTGAATTGGGGACACATCTCCTAATGATTTGGTCTTGGCAATACTTTAAAATAGATATGGAGTCGTCCCAAAGGAAATTTTAACTTCAGCCAAGAACTTAGAATCTGCCTTTGTTTAGACCAACGCAGCATTCTACTCCGTGGTGAGGAAAGTTCCGCGATATCAAGAAACTACGGCATTTTTCATAACAAGCATCAATTGTTCATCGTGGAATGATTCTCTAATTAGCACGGATTCATCACTGATTCAACATTCAATCTAGACAAGTGATCAGCAACAACATTTTCCGACCCTTTCTTATCTCGAATTTCGAGCTTGAACTCTTGTAACAAGAGTATCCATCGAATTAGACGAGCCTTAGCATCTTTTTTAGACAAAAAAAGATATTTGAATGCAGCGTGGTCGAATATATGATGACTTTAGACCTTATCAAATAAGATCTAAACTTATCCAATGCAAACACAACTAGCAACTCTTTCTCGCTTGTTGAATAATTCAATTGAGCATCATTAAGTGTTTTACTAGCATAGTAGATCACATAAGGGAGTTTGTCTACTCGCTGGCCTAAAACAGCTCCTGCAGTATACGATGCATCACACATAATTTCAAATGGTAAGGTCAGTCGGTGGTTGATGAGTGCCAAATAGTGCATATTTATACACCTTTATTGGCATTTTACTCATCTGTGCGCTTAGAAATCGTGATATTATCCCATTCTCGTGTTTTCTTGTTTTCAAGAATAAATATTTGTATTAATTAATTTTGTGTTTTTAGGTAATAAATAAAGCTCGGAGAATCCGAGGAGCCAAAAGAGCAGAAGAATTGGAGACAAGCGCCTATGGAGCAGATAGCCAAGCCAAGCGGCTGCAATAGCGCGTTAAACCCAACAAGTAGCAACTCATCTACAACATGGGCTTGAGCTAGACAGGCCCGCGACCCTGATCTCGAGCCCGTCCACTCCAAGCCGTTGAGATTTCTATCTTCCGCATCCAACGGTCAGCGCCTTCCACGCGCATCGAAGTTCGCTGCTCCGTGCAAACGCCTGATCACCCAAATCACCCCGAGCTGTTAAGATCTTCACTCCGCCCATCCTACGCTCGCTCCGTCCTTCCCATCAACTCCTCGATGCACCCGGGCCAACACCACAATACCTATATACCCTACCCCTTTAACCAAACCCTACTTCATTTTCCCTTCTTCCTCTCTTCCTCTCACCCGACAGAAACGAGCTCTGCTCTTCTTCACCTCCCTCCCTCCCCCTACAGAGCCACCTTCGCCTACCACCCTATCTCCTCGTCACACCACCACCTCACCATCTCCATCATCACCTCTCCCCGACATCAGCCAACAACTCCAGCAGTCGCACCTTCTCTAGGTTTAGTTTTCTCTCTTTAGCTTCTCCAACCCTAGAAGCAACTTAAAAACTAAAACTAGGGTTTCACCAACTATGAAAGCATGGAGCGGTGTGATGTACAAGAGAGAGCGGATTGAGCGACGTGGGTGAGAGATTTTTAATTTAATTTTTATTTTTAGGGTTTGAGGTTTTGGGAATTTCTTGCATGTATAAATAGAATTGAGGGGTGTGCGAAAAACCTTATGCCCTGGCTGCTGGAGCACCAATTAGGTTTAATTGTAGAATAATTTGTGTTTATTATTTTCCTCCGATGTTTTAAATAAATTTGCTAGGGTTGAGATGAAACCCATAATTTGTCAAAGCTAAGTTTGGTTTCATCCTTTGATAATTGTTCTTGTTATGCTAAATGTTTAGGATAAATCTAATTTAAACACATCTCGCATTTTACTTTCACAATTCATGCCATGTATGCATTGTAGTCGACTATTTCTATGTTGAATGTGTGCAATTCATGTTTCATTGATCATTATTGATCTTAAGACTAATTGTGCCCCGAGAAGATAAATTAGTACTATAAAAGATACTCTAATTGCAATTAGAATATCCATCTTAGGATATGTTTAATCACCTAAGTAATGAAGTTAATTGGTGACTAGTTGTACTGCTATTTACAAAATGCTAGTACTAGGGGTTATTTAGTTGCTTTAGTTGATAAGAAACTATCCATTGAAACCCCGGATAAATGGCAGACTTGTATCTTGCATTTGTCCATTACAAGGGACAAGAATATTATTGAATGTGGACTGATTTAGCTAAGATTAGGTGGTGGATTTGAAGCACCCAGTGCTTTACAATCTAGTTGCATCTTAGCTCACATTCCACAACAATTTCACCTCGCCGCTTCGACAACAAATCATAATTGTGTTACACTTGCTAGAAATTCAGTTTAGGAAGCCTTGATCAACTCCACAGACCACAAGTCTCTGTGGGTTCGGCCCGTACTTGCCACGTCTCCGATAGACGCCCGTGCACTTGCGGTATAACATGTAGGCGTAGAAATAAACACTTTATCGAGCCTACTAAGTTTTTGGCGCGCGCTGGGGACTTGCGTGTGCCTCGTCGATCATTTGCTTGCCTTTACCGAGTTCATTCAACCCCGTACATAGTCACTTTGAATTACCGTTTCTAACCCCGTATTAGTATAAATCAATCAAGTTTGGCTTTTTTGCATCTTTTACATTTTTGTTTGCATCCGCTCATTGCATCCGTAGTTAAACTTATCTTTATTTCTCATAACTCCATCTTTTGCATTGTAGTCATCTCATCTCACCGCTATCCGCACTTGCATTTTAGCCCCGTGTTTTTTTTGCTTATCCTTAGCCGCATATCGTGTTAGTCAAAATAAGCATAGCAAACAGCTTTTTCCTTTTGCCGCTTTGCACCGAATTGCCATGAAAACCAAATAGCATAACTCATTGTCATTATTCTCATTGTTTAGACTAATATTGATATTGCCTTAACATGCACATTCTTAGAAACTCGAAATTGCTCTCGTTGAGATTGACAGTACTGTGTGTCCGTGTGTCAACAAGTGCTTTCAACTCAAGGAGGAATAAAAGAAAAGGTGCAGAACTGGAGTTCACAAAGCCCCCGAGAAACCCCCGCAATCTGTAAGTGGCCCCATGATATGGGAATACACCCGCAATGAGTATGCCATGGTGTGTGCCGCCAAATATGTGGGTATATGCATGAAATTGTTTTCATATCTATGAGCTTAGCCAAACGTGTTATTGACCTGAGAAATCACCGAGTTGGATTGATCAAACCGCGCAACTCATGTGACCCAGTTGAATCTTGCATACTATAATCCTCGCGAGTCACTTTATTGTATGAAATTGCTTACTCCGCCCCCGCACCCGTGTGCATGCTCGAACCGAGGTTAGCCACCAGTGTGAAGCTTGTACTTGTGTGACTTAGCTTGTAAAAAAAAATCGAGTTGAAGTCAATTCCAGATCGTGACATCAACTCGAGTGAGTTGATGACACAAATTATGCAAAGCCCTCGTGCACATCACCAATTGCTGCTTTTTCTTGCTCTCGTGATGTTCTCGCTTGCCTAGATCGCACCTACCAAATACCTTTGCATGACTCGTAGGGTGCATATAACTCAGTCTCGAGCATAAGTTTCGTGCATGTGCACATTGTATCGAAATGCTGTGTACTTTGCAAAAGCAACACATCAAGCTCCCCGTGATGTCAACTCAACTTTTGTGTGGCCTGAGCATAAAACCTCGTGTGCATTTCATTATTTGATCACTTGCCAAGCTAGTCACCTTGAGTTGCATACCCCGAAAGATTACCCGTCAACCCCGCTGCATCCGTGAAGTTGTAACTGCATTTGAGCGCCTCGTTAACTCCGTGGCCGAGTTGCACTTAGAATTGTGTCATGTAAAACTAGCCAAGTGCGGTTAATACAACCCGTGCACATTACTTGTGCCGTTTTTGTGCCTATAACGCTGTGCATCTTACTTTGCTCGAGCTAACACAACCCGTGTAAGCCTCACTGTGATACCAACCGAAGCCAACAACCGGGCCGTGTCTCTACACACAACTGGGTGGCATAAACCTCGGGCATGGGTCGCCGTATCATCTTGTTTTCTTGCTTCCTCAGGTAAAACTAGTTGGCTTGTTGATAACACATCGCCGAGCTTCGGCTGCTAAATTGGCAACCTAAAACCCACACAAACTGGCTGAAACAAACCCTGATGGGGCTTAAGCCCACATCACAGATTCTACTGGGTCAGTTAAACATCATATGGGCTTTACACATCCAAAGTGCAAACAACTCCGTCTGGGTGAACAACCAAACAAGGAGCCCACATAAGCCTGAGTCACTGGCTACTTACAAACAAAAGCCCACAAAACCAAACAACTAACTCCCCATAAACCAAATGAAACCCAATAAACCAAATGAAACCCAATAAACCAAACCGAACCTACTACAACTGGGTTTTGAGTTCAATTTGAGTGCTAAATCATGTCGATTTTCTCTCAACCTAGATGGAAACAAAATCATTGTGAGAGCTTGCTTACGGGCATGCTTCACGATGAACTCCCACATACCATAGTGATTTTAGGGATTATTATGAGCCTTCCTCTTGGCCTTTGACTTCACATACCCTAATCATTATGAGCACATGTATCATCCACCAAAAGTTGAAATGAACACTTTTCATACCCAATCATCACTTCTCGATCAATTAGAAGCTCAAGTATCTCGCTGGAAAGGCAATTACATGAGCAATATGTCGAATCTAATCCCCTAGGCACTATGAAATGTACACTTGTACCTTATGTGGCAGCTTAGACCACCCCGCTGAGAACTCACATTTGGCATGAGTTTAGGCAAATTAGGGAGAACCATGATAACTATGCACACATGCATCATCCATCATGTTGGGTGTCAACAATTTTATACTCCCCAACTCCTTGTATGCAATCACTAATGGAAGAGCGCACAGCAAAACAATGATATACTTGGATGGAAAGCATTGCACGAGCATCCTTTTCTAGTGAACTCCCGTGCACAACCATGCAATGATCATTCATATGAGGCATGCATACCCACTAGTGAAGACTCCTCCTTCCATTGAATGTGTTACATGTTCTTAAAGATGAACCCGATTCATTTAGAAAAATGAAGAATGGAAGGAATCTCCCGATAAGATGTTTGCTGTCCCTAATAAAGAAAATTTGAAAATAAGTTTCTCTTCCTACTCATGTAACTAACACTGAATATCAACCTAATCTAAGGTAAATGAGTACACTAGAAATGCTACAATTTTGAATAGGGAAATGAATTTTTGTGATGATGATGATGATGAATATGAAGAACATGTGTATACTGAAAATGTAGTAGAATCTTGTCTGCAGACGTTAGGCGTCTTTCTCGAACCCTATGAATGATGCTTCTTCTAATATTCATACATGTGATGCTGCTTGGGGTCCAAAGTGAGCATGCTATACCACCCGTTTGTGACCTAGAATAGCTGGAATTGTTTGTTGACACAGATGATTCAATGCATGTGCTCTAATTCCATGCCTAGGTTGGCGCATGATATTTCTCCCGGTTATTTTGTGCGTGAGACTGATGATGATTGATTGACATGGAGATTGATGAATTGTTCTATGCAGGTGAACATGATTTACCCTCTTCTCCGACTTTAGGAAAGTGTGTGATGGTGCAAATGATTTTATACATGAAACAACTTTGATGTACCTAACCTCTCTCCCGAGTCACATATTGAAACTCCTCCACCAAACTAGGTGTAGTTTGTAACAAAATTGCAAAACCAACTTTTTCGAAAATGCCTAACTTAGGCCTAGAGCTTTGTGCTTCCCAAGTCCTCTTGGACTATTTTGCATCAAAGTATAACACTCTTAAGGAGCCACAGCTTGGAATGTGTATGTCCGCTCTGTTCCAAGCAATACTCACTTTGAGTTAGACCTTGTGATGATGTACCTTTAAAATTGCAAGATTTTTGTGCTCTCAAACACATCTATTGACAAGTTTAGGTTTGGGGGAAAATCGCTTCTCATATGCAAAGTCTTACTTGCACTTTCATATTATATTTGTGTAAGGCCGTTGTTGTTTCTACACACCGTCTTTGGGTTGATCTCAACTCTTTGGATTGTTAAGATAAGGGTGAATTTTCATTGCATATAATCCAAAAGAGGGACTTGTTAATTTTTTCTTTCTTGAATCGGCTGGAGTCTTCTTGTACATATTTGTGCTAATCCGATATGATCTCTCGCTCGAGAATGTTGGATTCTAGCCTTGATTAGTGAAGCTTCAACCTTGCTTCCGCCGCCATCCTATAATCTCTTCCCTTTTCTTTACTCAACATAGTTCCCTATGGTATGTGACTCGTTAAATTTTTTGTCTCGTCGACACATTGAGGACAATGTTTGATTTAGGTTTGGGGGTGGGATTTGTATGTAGAGTTTTAGTCTTTTTGTTTTCCTTCTTATTCTAAAAACAAAAAAAAAAAAAAAAAAAAAATTTTTGTAAAAAAACCTCCAACTTTTAGAGATTTTAGAGTCACTAGCATGCGTTCTAGGTATGTTTACAGAGAGTCCGACTGAAATAACAGAACTTTGAAGTACCGAGAACGCACCGGTTTCTTAGTTGATTAGAGCGTTAAAAGTTGATTTAACCATACCAGAGGGGCTAATTAGGTAATGCTTAGATATTCGTAGTAGAATTGTGATCACCCATGAGACTACCCATTTTACATCGGGCGAGGTACCAACCTTCAAATTTTTGCAACTTTCTGTAAAAGTCAAGTAGAGTGTGTGTCACCGTACGTCAATTCCGGGTAGAATGGTGAGCTACCCAATCTCGCACCACTCTCAAAGACTACTTTTGATCTTTTTGAGTGCTATTTTTGTCAATCATGAGGGTATGTTTAAAGATGAAAACTTAAATACCGTATTTAGAAGCAGATCACTTTCCCTCAATCAACAGATTCAGAAACACATCATCACGCAAACGGAGCATCAATGTAATATTGGAAGAAAAGTTGAGATAGTCCAAGGTTTACAAGCAACAAAGAAAAGAAAAGAAAAAGAAGATGAGAATTAATGAAATTTGTGAAATCAAGACAATACAAGTTTTATTGTTATTTTATTTTCATGTATTACAAAAAAAAAAAAATGTCAAGTTTTTGTGAAGTTCGTGGTTCGCTTATCAAATAATCAAGACCGAAGATTGAAGACGCTTTCTATGGTTCCTATGAGAGATTGATGTTAATTGTCGATCGGTGAGAAGTGAGTGGAGTACTCCCATCCTTGCTAATGGTTGATTTCCTTTCTAGAGATCATCGTAAAAGATTCTTTTGTCCACACCTCTCGTGAGCCTCCGTAAATTATTTCGAAGGTTATCCTTCTACCTACAACGTGTGTGATTTCTCTTTTATTCCCGCCCGCACATGAGAGACTAAAAGCGATCTTTTGAGTGCAATTATCATAAATACCTAATGGTGAGGGCGTGTCGAGGCTTACATCACAATCGAATCCGACTTTTTCATATGGTATGGTTACTTCGCTTCTCAGCACTTAAGGATGAGAGTGCGTTTCTTTGGTAGTTCTAACTTCATGTTACTAGCATGCGAAACTCTATGTCCTCATAGCTTCTAGAGGCTTGAGACTCTTTTTACACTGGGTTGGAGAAGGTTTTGTGGTACACACTGCAAACCTCACGAGACTACAACTCGCGCCACCAGGGACACTTGGGTTTAAAGGCTTAGTGCATACGCCTAAATGCATTCCGAGAGACTCGCGATGTGGGTATAGTTAGGATTTAATTTCGTTTCACTGAGGACAAGTAAAATTCAGGTTGGGGGTATTTGATGAGTGCCAAATAGTGCATATTTATACACCTTATTATTGGCATTTTACTCATCTTTTACGCTTAGAAATCGATATTATCCCGTATTCTGTGTTTTCTTTGTTTTCAAGAATAAATATTTGTATTAATTAATTTTGTGTTTTTAGGTAATAAATAAAGCTCAGAATCTCGAGAGCCAAAAGAGCACAGGAATTGGAGACAAGCTGCCTATGGAGCAGATAGCCCAAGCTCACACAAATGTGTGCAAAACTCAACAAGTAGCAACTCATCTACAACATGGGCTGAGCTAGACCTGACCCGCGACCCGGATCCGAGCCCCGCCCACCACCAAGCCGTTGAGATTTCTATCTTCCGCATCCACCTGTTTGGCCGCCTCCACGCGCATCGGCCTGGCCGCTCCCGTGCAACGCTGCATCACCCAAATCACCCCGGGCAGCCGCAGATCTTCACTCGCCACATCCTACGCCGCTCCGTCCTTCCCATCACCTCGATACACCCGCTCAACACCACAATACCTATATACCCTACCCTTTAACCAAACCCTACTTATTTTCTTTCTTCCTCTCTTTCCTCACCCGGCGCAGCGAGCTCGCTCTCTTCACCTCCCCCTCCCCGATGAGCCACCTTCGCCACCACCCTATCTCCGTCAACACCACCACCTCACCATCTCCATCATCACCTCTCCCCGACATCACCTAACAACTCCAAGAGCCGCACTCACTTCTTCTAGGTTTAGTTTCTCTCACTTAGCTTCTCCAACCCTAGAAGCTAACTTAGAGAAAACTAAAACTAGGGTTTCACCAACTATGAAAGCATGGAGCGATTGGGATGTAAGAGAGGGCGGATCGAGCGAATGGGTGAGAGATTTTAATTTAATTTTTATTTTTAGGGTTTGAGGTTTTTGGAATTTCTGCATGTGTAAATGTAATTGAGGGGTGTGCTAAAAACTCATGCCCGGCTAGCTGCAGCACCAAATTAGGTTTAATTGTAGAATAATTTGTGTTTTATTATTTCCTCCGATGTTTTAAATAAATTTGCTAGGTTGAGATGAAACCTATAATTTGTCAGTTAAGTTTGGTTCATCCTTTGATAATTGTTCTTGTTATGCTACAATGTTTAGGATAAATCTAATTTAAACACATCTGCATTTTACTTTCACACCATGCCATGTATGCATTGTAGCCGACTATTTCCTATGTTGGAACGTGCAATTCACGCTTCATTGATCATTATTGATCTTTACTAATTGTGCCCCGAGAAGACAAGACAAGATTATAAAAGATACTCTAATTGCAATTAGAATATCCATCTTAGGATATGCTTAATCACCCAAGTAATGAAGTTAATCATAGACTAGTTGTACTTCATACAAGACACTTCATAGTACTAGGGTTATTTAGCTTGCTTTAGTTGATAAGAAACTATCCATTGAAACTCGGATAAATGGCAAAGATTTGTATCTTATTCGTTGTCCATTACAAGGGACAAGAATATTATTGAATGTGGACTGATTTAGCTAAGATTAGGTGGTGGATTCGACACCCTAGTGCTTACAATCTAGCTGCATCTTAGCTCACTGTCACAACAATTTCACCTCACGTCACAATAAATCAGCACTGTGTTACACTTGCTAGAAATTCAGTTTAGAAGCCTTTGATCAACT
>JAJJWW010009751.1:0-171084 GCA_023531295.1 Papaver armeniacum | reverse complement strand
ACCCCTTATCACTCAAGATGGGTGTTATTAAAACTGGGTAGCCCTTATCCAGATGATGGTTATAATGGGTAGCATCCAATTGGGTCGGTCCTATCCATGGCTTATATCCAGACCCAACCCGAATCCAGACCCACTTCACAAACACTACCCTAAATCGAGATACCTTACTCTCATTTTTCACCTGAAATAAATTCAGAGAAAAGAAAGAAGAGATCGAGATGAAGTCACTGATCGCTGAAGCCTAAGCTAGATTCGAGAGTCCGATATCGCAATTAGAGCTGGGTTTCGACAAAGATTGAAGACTCACATATGAATTTCAGAGAAGAGTTAATGGTGAAGTTTCATATCGAGATTGATTGGAAGATTGAGGGTTTTTAATGAATGAAATTTACAGAGAGAGATGGTGATATTGGGTTTAAGTGCAGATAGGGAAAATGTGAGGATTCTGGTTCAAGTTAGGGTTTGGAGAGAAGACCACTGTGATGAGCAGAAATGATGGTGAGGTCGATGGATCCATGCTATAGATTAAACAGTTTGAGAGATTCAGGTCAGGGTGGTTGCAATCTGAGGCTCGAGTCGATTGTGAGCTGAATGGGAGAATGTTGCAGGGTGATAAGATGGATTGGGTCTGAGTCTAATGGCAGAAATTGGGTGTTGGTGTTCAATGAAGCTAAGCAACAGAGGAATGGGTACATGAAGGTGCAGCTGTGCTTAGAAGTATGCTCAGGTTGTGAGGCTAAGCTGGTTCTGGTGATTGTTGCCAAAGGAGTTTGAAGTTGCAGTTCAAGTAATGGCATTACAGGTGCTGGTTCTGGTTTGTAATGGTGGTAGTCTGGTATTGGCACAATGGATGAGTGCAGTTGTTGCACAGGGAGATGGCAGTTGTGATGAGTTGCAGGATAAATGGGTTGGTGTTGTTTTGAATCAAATGAGACAGGGCGGGGAAGATGTTTGCGGCTGAGAGTTAGCATGTGGTGGCTCGATCACCAACATGGCGGAGAAGCTATGGAATGATGGCGTGTGAAAAGTTGAGCTTGAGGTAGTGGAGTTCTGGACGGTGATTTATATTGCGAGGTGGATTGAACTCGCAGCGCTGAAATGAGAAGAAGGGTAAGTCAAATATAACTGGAAATGTAGAGATTGAGTTGCAGCTGTGAGTGGAACTGGTTGTGCAGCTCAGTGAGTAAAAGCTCAAATTGAGCTGTGCTGTTGTGATGGGTTGAATGAGTGATTGAAGGTGCTGTGTTTGAACCTGGAGCAGCTTGAAAAGAAGTAATGGGTTGCTGTGGCTGGCGATTTGGTAAATGAAGAACAAAGCAGCAAGGCAATTGTGTTGAGTGAATGATAAACTAGATGTATGTTAGGTTTCTTAGCAGGGAATGAGCAAAAGATCGGCCTGGAATTTGGCCTGAGTAAGTCCCCCGAAACAGGAGGTTCTCGCCGAAATTGCTATTCCTAAGGAGTTGACTTCGGGCCGGCAATCCGATCCGAGCGAATCCGATGACCGCTCCAGTGCTTGACTCATTTGAGTTAGACCGAGTAAGATCATTCAGCTGACTCGTTGATGACTATGGTATCTGACTTGACTCCCTTGACTAACTATTTGACCTGACGGTTGACCGCCTGACCGTTAGTCCTAACGGAGGACCGGGCGGAATATTCCGTCGAATATTCTCTCGACGACAAAATTTTGAGGCCGGCGCAACGTTTCCTGGCCAAATTCCGGCCACAATCCCGATTTTCCGGCGAGCAAAATTCCGCACTTTCTATGGACCTCTCTCATGGGTGTGAAGACTTGGGCTAGGAATTGGATGGAGAATTGGATTCAAATTTGGAAAGAGAAGGTGAAGAGTTGAGAAAAGCTTGGAATTGGAAATTGAATTGCAAAAGAATAAGGATTCTATTCCTTGGAAGAATTGGAGAATATTGAAGCCTATAAATAGAGAAGTTTTCTACAACTTCTACACATCTTTCTCTATATCTTTTACACATCTATACACACAATTCTTTTCTTTTCTTATTCTTTGTGTGAACTCTTTTAACATGAGTAGTTAATTTTATTGATTGAGGATGAATTCCTAGTTCTTAATATGATTTAAGTTTTTGTTTTCAAATTCTATCTTGAAGTTTTTCACATAATTATCGCTTGTTTTTACTAATAGGAGTGATCTTAAAGACATTCATGATTGATTGATAGATTGTTTGGGTGGCCAACTAAATTGATTTGTTAATTCGATCTAAAGCTAGTGAAAGTTAGGGGATAAGTAATCGTTCTTTGACTCTTTACATAAGTAGCAAACACGAGACCTTGCGAGGGATTCCGTGGAGCAATTGTGTGTAGAAACAACGTTAGCAAGTAGACCTTGAGCTAAGAGTCTAACTACTAATATCAACCTAAGAAATTCACAAAACCTAATGCATGAGCCAAGTTACATCTAGGTTGAGCTAATTCTAGGTGGCTTGGTGATTAGAATCCGGTAGTCGAGAACTTCCGTGTCCGGTGACACAAGGGATTTAGGGGTTTAGCACTGAGCTAGCTGCTTTACCTACGGTTGGTGATAATTTGTGACTAATAACAAGTAGAATAGAACATAACTTGATTCATTGTTTCGTAACGAAGAAGGATTCCTTGATCTTGTCTCTCTTATTGCTTTCATCTTTCAACTTTCGATTTTAATTGCTTTGTTTATTTTTATTTTGCTTTTTACACCCCCTTTCGTGACAACTTTTACAACTAAGATCTCTTGCTCCTCGTGGGAACGAACTTGACTTCCATTATATTATTTTTAATTGAGTGGAAATATTGAATTAATTTGATTGCACCTACGACACGCATCAAATTTTGGCGCCCGTCGGGAGCAGCGGATGATTTTAGTTGTTTTTATTTTTCTTTTTGCTTTATTCTTGCTTTGTTGGATTCTATTCCGTATCTAACTTGGTTTTTGAATCTTATTTCAGGTATCGGTTTTCCATGTACGGTGGACAAGAGCAAGCATATTACAACATTCAAAACGGTTTTCAACCTCAACATTATGGCAACTTCCAACCATCCATAGGATACAATCAAAACCAATCTTTTGGCTATGATCAAATTCCTACGGAACATTATGGATATTCTCATACATATCAACAACCTTATGACGGGTATGTAGGTGGACAATCACAAGGATGGGAGGATAATTTTGTTTATGATCGAAAATCTCTAGTTTTATGGATAAGATGTTGGCCATGATTGGGGATCTTCAACAAAAGATGCAAGAATCACATCGAGAAATTCAAAGGAATTCGGAGAAAATATACGAACAAATTAACAAACCTTTGGAGACTTTTGATGAAGCTAGTGTAGATTACTCAAGCCTTGATCTTAATAATGATCAATCACCTATTCAAAAGGACGAGCTTGAGGAAGATGCATTTATTGCTTGGCAAAAATTTCTTAAGGAAAGATGGGAGTCCGCGGAAGTGTATGAATGTTCGACAATGAGGAAGTTATTCCAACTCCGGATCATAATAACGATCCTTCACCTATTCAAAAGGAGGAGATTGGGTGTGACTTACCTATTGTTGTAAACGGTGTAACACCCGCACATGAAGATCTTATAATCTATACCGATGAAAATCATTTTAGTGAATGGCCCGATTCCGATGATGAGAATGTTGAAGAGATGATTATAGAGGATGAAACCACATTCATTGATTTTGTGGAAGACCCAATTGAACTTGCGAATGATTTTAATGATACCGAGACTATGGTTAAGGTAGAAAACGCACGAAGAATGGTTGCAAGGTTTAATAGAGGACCACGATATACATGAGGTAAGTAGTTCACTTGAATTTTTAAGGATGAAGAGGATTCTATAATACAAGAGAGTGTGAAAGGTTTGTCTAATCCTTTGCATATTGATTCTTCTCCTTTACCTCTTATTGGTTTGAATGTATGTGCTTCGAAAGTATTTTTGGATGATTTTGTTTCTAAATATCCACCATTGGAAACACTTGATGCTAACACCATGCAGGTTTGCCAAGAGGAATACATGGAAGTTCCCGAATTCTATGTTCTCTATACACTTCCAAGTGTGGACGAGAATAAGTGTGGGGGAAATTTCTATCGAGCAATAATTTCACTATTGTTTTCTTGTGCTAATATTTGTATGGAGTTATTGTTTTCAAAACAGGTATTATGGGTGGATCCTCAAATTTTCAGATTGTTAGTATATGGGGAATGAATCTTGCAAGAGCTAAGTCGGGTCAGTCGACTTTAAAACAAGCGCTTAATGGGAGGCAACCCATCGGTTTTGTATTTCTTATCTTTTTGTTTTTTGTTATTTCTTTTTCTTGTTTCTTATCATGTTAAAATTTCCCACCTTGACTTTACTAGGAGGGATTCAATTACATTGAGGACAATGTAAGGTTTAAGTGTGGGGGAGTGGTTAAGCATGTTTTTAAAACAAAAATTACAAAAAAAATGAAAAATTTTGAAAAAAAAAAAAAAGAGTTTTACATAAAAATTCCAACTTTTAAAGATTTTAGAGTCCCTAGCATACTTCTAGGTATGTTTACATAGAGATTTTGACCGACATAATTGAACTTGGAAATGTTAGAGAACTACATTCGGATTTCTTGTTTGTTTGAGTGTTAAATAATGGATTTAATCATGCCGGTGATGCGAATTTGGTGCAGGGAGAATTGCGTTATTAGAGTTGCTGATCAATCATTAGTGGAGACTACCCGTATTCATATCATGAGAGGCACCGACCAGAAATTTTCCATCTACTAAAGAGCGTCTTTTGAGTGTGTGTCACCGTAAGTAAATTCCGGGTAGAATGGTGAGCTACCCAACCTCCCACCACTAAAAGCACTACTCTTTGATCTCTTGAGTGCTAATTTTGTCAATCATGAGGGTGACGTCCATGGATGAAAGCTTCCTTCTTGTAGTTCGATTTGCAGTTAGCACCATTCTCTCTCGACAACAACGGATCCATAGAAACACATTCATCATCAACAAGGAGCGACATAAAAATCTACAAGGAAAGTTGGAAAAGTTTAAGGTTTACAAGCAACAAAACGAGAAAAAGAGCAAATTTCAAATTCAAGTAAAGCAACATACAAAGAGCGGATTTCTACATATATGTTGAAGACTTACAAAACAATGAGGTAATTTTATATCCAAGTATGAAGACTTATTCATGAAAGCGAAGAAAAGTAAAAGGTGAAAATTTTTTGAAGTTTATGATTTCAAGACGATACAAGTTGTGAAGAATCAAGCGGTAAAATACTTCTTCCACGGCCATGGTTTATTTTGTATTTAATTTCTCTTGTTTCAAAAAAAAAAAAAAAAAAAAAAAAAAAAAAAAAAAAAAAAAAAATTGAAAAAAAAAAAAAAAAAAAGAGAGAAAAAAAAAAGAGAAATATTTGTTCTTATTTTTATTAAATGAGCCGGGAAGGAAAATCTATAAGGTAGTTTCAAGCGACAAGGATTTTAAGGTAAAAGAGTTATAAATTGTTAAGGATTTATGAAATTCAAGGGTTTATCATCAATAGTTGAAACCGAAGACGAAGGAGATCAAGACGAGGAGCGGAAGACGTTTCTATTGGATGCCGTGAGAGTGGTGTTATCATAATTGGCGATCGGATGTGAAGGTGAGTAAGTAATCTCATCCTCGATAATAATGGTTGATTTCCTTTCTTAGAGATCGTCGAAAAAATGGTTTTTCAAAATATTAAAAGATGTGGGTTTTTAAAAATATTTCTAAGTTGTCCTTCCCACCATTCAACGTGTCGTGCAGATTTCTCTCTTCATTCCTACCTCGCACACATGTGAGAACCATAAAAAGCCGTCTTTTTGAGTGCAATTATCATAAAATCCTTTTTGGTAAGGCAGAAGTCAAGGCGAAATGCTTATTGATCGTTTCTCAAACACGCGTTCTCTCATTATGGTGTGGTTATTTCTCACTCAACATTTAAGAATGAGAATATGTTCTTTGGTATTTCTAACTTCTTATTACTAGCATGCAGAAACTCTATGTCCTCATAACTCTTTGGATGCTTGTGACGCTTTGAACGCTTTGAAGTTGTGAGTTTTTAGTTTGATTTGCTCGAGGGACTAGCAAAGTCTAAGTGTGGGGAATTTGATAGGTGTAGAATACACCTAATTTACTATCTAGTAGTTTATGCTTTCTTTGCTATTTTTCTTGTAAATTATGTATTTTACGTTTGTTTTGAGTTTTATAGCTACTTCGGAGTCGCACGGGAGAAAAGAAGAAGAAATCACCCAATTTGAGCCAAAAGGGCAGAATTGTCATTTCACGGGCGAACACTATCCGGAGCCCAGTGGTGGTTAAGGGGCTCTCATTCAGGGTACCCCTTATCACTCAGCAGTGGGTGTTATTAACACTGGGTAGCCCTTATCCAGATGATGGTTATAATGGGTAGCATCCAATTGGGTCGGTCCTATCCATGGCTTATATCCAGACCCAACCCGAATCCAGACCCACTTCGCAAACACTACCCTAAATCGAGATACCTTACTCTCATTTTTCACCTGAAATAAATTCAGAGAAAAGAAAGAAGAGATCGAGATGAAGCTGCTGTTCGTTGAAGCCTAAGCTAGATTCGAGAGTCTGATATCGCAATTAGGAGCTAGGGTTTCGACAAAGATTGAAGACTGTGATATGAATTTCAGAGAAGAGTTAATGGTGAAGTTTCATATCGAGATTGATTGGAAGATTGAGGGTTTTTAATGAATGAAATTTACGAGAGAGAGATGGTGATATTGGGTTTAAGTGCAGATAGGGAAAATGTGAGGATTCTGGTTCAAGTTAGGGTTTGGAGAGAAGACCACCGTGATGAGTGCGAAATGATGGTGAGGTCGATGGATCCGTCATAGATTAAACGTGTTTGAGAGATTCGGAGTCGGGGTGGTTGCAATCCGAGGCTCGAGTCGATTGTGAGCCGAATGGGAGAATGTTGCGGGGGTGATAAGATGGATTGGGTCCGAGTCTAATGGCGAAATTGGGTGTTGGTGTTCAATGGCTAAGCAACAGAGGAATGGGTACATGAAGGTGCAGTTTGTGCTTAGAAGTATGCTCAGGTTGTGAGGCTAAGCTGGTTCTGGTGATTGTTGCCAAAGGAGTTTGAAGTTGCAGTTCAAGTAATGGCATTACAGG
The DNA here is from genome assembly GCA_023531295.1 of Papaver armeniacum. Lineage (NCBI taxonomy): Eukaryota > Viridiplantae > Streptophyta > Magnoliopsida > Ranunculales > Papaveraceae > Papaver > Papaver armeniacum. The sequence goes on along the minus strand of JAJJWW010009751.1, from coordinate 163,918 downwards.
TGCTGGTTCTGGTTTGTAATGGTGGTGGTCTGGTATTGGCACAATGGATGAGTGCAGTTGTTGCACAGGGAGATGGCGGTTGTGATGAGTTGCAGGGATAAATGGGTTGGTGTTGTTTTGAATCAAATGAGGACAGGGCAGGAAGATGTTTTGCAGCTGAGAGTTAGCATGTGGTGGCTCTGATCAGCCAACATGGCAGAAGCTATGGAATGATGGCAGTGACAGGTTGAGCTTGAGGTAGTGGAGTTCTGTGACAGTGATTTATATTGCAGGTGGATTGAACTCGCAGGCGCGGCAGCTGAGAAGAAGGGTAAGCTGAAATATAACTGGAAATGTAGAGATTGAGTTGCAGCTGTGAGTGGAACTGGTTGTGCAGTTCAGTGAGTAAAAGCTCAAATTGAGCTGTGCTGTTGTGATGGGTTGAATGAGTGATTGAAGGTGCTGTGTTTGAACCTGGAGCAGCTTGAAAAGAAGTAATGGGTTGCTGTGGCTGGCGATTTGGGAAATGAAGAACAAAGCAGCAAGGCAATTGTGTTGAGTGAATGATAAACTAGATGTATGTTAGGTTTCTTAGCAGGGAATGAGCAAAAGATCGGCCTGGAATTTGGCCTGAGTAAGTCCCAGAAACAGGGGAGGTTCTGCCGAAATTGCTATTCCGGCGAGTTGACTCGGAGCCGGCGGTATCCGATCCGAGCGAATCCGATGACCGCTCCAGTGCTTGACTCATTTGAGTTAGACCGAGTAAGATCATTCAGCTGACTCGTTGATGACTATGGTATCTGACTTGACTCCCTTGACTAACTGTTGACTGACGGTTGACCAGTTTGACCGTTAGTCCTAACGGAGGACCGGGCGGAATATTCCGTCGAATATTCTCTCGACGACAAAATTTTCAAAGCGGCCATGACGCGTTTTCCGGCAAATTCGGCCACAATCCCGTTTCCGGCGAGCAAAATTCCAGAATTTTCTATGGACCTCTCTCATGGGTGTGAAGACTTGGGCTAGGAATTGGATGGAGAATTGGATTCAAATTTGGAAAGAGAAGGTGAAGAGTTGAGAAAAGCTTGGAATTGGAAATTGAATTGCAAAAGAATAAGGATTCTATTCCTTGGAAGAATTGGAGAATATTGAAGCCTATAAATAGAGAAGTTTTCTACAACTTCTACACATCTTTCTCTATATCTTTTACACATCTATACACACAATTCTTTTCTTTTCTTATTCTTTGTGTGAACTCTTTTAACATGAGTAGTTAATTTTATTGATTGAGGATGAATTCCTAGTTCTTAATATGATTTAAGTTTTTGTTTTCAAATTCTATCTTGAAGTTTTTCACATAATTATCGTTTGTTTTTACTAATAGGAGTGATCTTAAAGACATTCATGATTGATTGATAGATTGTTTGGGTGGCCAACTAAATTGATTTGTTAATTCGATCTAAAGCTAGTGAAAGTTAGGGGATAAGTAATCGTTCTTTGACTCTTTACATAAGTAGCAAACACGAGACCTTGCGGAGGGATTCCGTGGAGCAATTGTGTGTAGAAACAACGTTAGCAAGTAGACCTTGAGCTAAGAGTCTAACTACTAATATCAACCTAAGAAATTCACAAAACCTAATGCATGAGCCAAGTTACATCTAGGTTGAGCTAATTCTAGGTGGCTTGGTGATTAGAATCCGGTAGTCGAGAACTTCCGTGTCCGGTGACACAAGGGATTTAGGGGTTTAGCACTGAGCTAGCTGCTTTACCTACGGTTGGTGATAATTTGTGACTAATAACAAGTAGAATAGAACATAACTTGATTCATTGTTTCGTAACGAAGAAGGATTCCTTGATCTTGTCTCTCTTATTGCTTTCATCTTTCAACTTTCGATTTTAATTGCTTTGTTTATTTTTATTTTGCTTTTTACACCCCCCTTTCGTGACAACTTTTACAACTAAGATCTCTTGCTCCTCGTGGGAACGAACTTGACTTCCATTATATTATTTTTAATTGAGTGGAAATATTGAATTAATTTGATTGCACCTACGACACGCATCAATTATTATCAACAGTACCTTCGCAAGAAGAAGCAGTAGGATTATCTTGCGAAGATTTCGCAGTAGGAGTTGTAAGTTTGAATATAGGAAAGGAAACAGCAGGTGCAACAGGTTTAGAATGGCGAGGCTTCTTGGGGACTTATCAACATTTTTGTCATCCTGCGAATTACAAGATAAATAAGAAACAGAGGCAACAATATTGTTATTAAAAGAGTAAATGTTTCTAAAATACCTTGTTATTCGCAGGCTTTCTTTTAGAGGCAGTGGATTTCGGTTGCGAACCCATGGAGATATTAGGGTTCACAATGGTGAACTTGGTGCTAGATTTGTTCTTGCTAAAACAAAAATGACAGGGAGTCATTAAAAGAAGAACGATGATCGAATAAAACAACTTCAATAAGAGAGATCAATCACAAAATGATCAAATTGACAAAATTAACAAACCTTGATGCCATAGAAACAATGAGCGTGAAGAATAGTAGCAGCGGGAAAACGATGAAGAAGACGATGAAGAAAAGCGGCGAGAAAAAGTTGCAGACGATGAAGAATACGAAGTAAAAGAAAAGAAATGATTTCACAAGGAATCCTCCTTTAAATAGACGAGAAAAGAGTAACCGGATAACATTAAATGTGCCGGTAAAAAGGGAAATTTTAGATACGTGTAAACAGTCATTCCTAAATTCACGGAATCTTGTCGGCAAAAAATTGATGGAAAACAAACGATTGCGACATTTCAAAATATTGGTTCTCATGACATTCTCTCCTTCACAGAGAAGACATGAGAAGAGGCAAGATGTAGGATCAGAATATCGCAACAACCATACATCGCGAGATCAATAAACGAAAGCATTGCGAAAGTGTCGCAGAAGAATAATATAAATGACGCAATGAATGACGGCAGCCAAAACACGAGAAAGATGTGAAGACCCAGCGAGATTTAGGAGAGTGGCGAGATTTTGTATTTGTACACTTGCGATATCTCGCAAGTCATTCCCGAAAATAAAGGACAACTTAGCTGTCATCCATTGTATACTACCCTATATAAAGGGTCGAATAAGCCTGTTGTATGGGGGATTCTTTTCAGAGTGTTAGACAAGTTATTAGGAGAGAGAAAGTTTGTGGTGATTGTAATTTCTTTAGCTCTTTTCTATTTTATCTTGTAATCATTCAAGGAAATAATCAATAAAATCATTGTTATTCATCTTTAAATGTCTTAGTTGTGTGGATTATTATGAGGGATGTGGTAAAAAAGGATGTTTACAGAGCTTCCAGTATCAATTAAGATTCTATTTATAGCCCATGAATTTTCTGCCTCATCATCTTCATCATCTCTTGAATGTCATGGGGCTTCAAGTTCGCAAGAAGTTTTAGGCCTGTCATATTGTCGCAAAAATGAGGGGTGGCAAAATAAGACCTTTAACTAGGAAGGCAAAATAAGACCACACAAGAAAAATGATAAGGCAAGATCAATGGGTCATTACATGAAAATGTAAAGACGTCCTGCGATCTTGTCGCAATGATGAATTTCAACAGAGAAATTGAGTAACTAAACAAGCTAGTAAAAACGACTACATTTCTGCATTTATTTGTGGAGAATTAGCAATAGCAGTTGAGAAACTAAGAAGTATTATTACTTAAATATTATCGACTTAATCTCTCATGTGAAAATAAATAACAGAGGCAAGTATGGGAATGATTAGAGTAAAAACTTGTTATTTATTTTCATATGATAGATTTATAGTAAGAGATTACAAAAATGGAAGGCTAGAAGAATAAATGTACAAGCATTACAAGAAGAGAAAAAGGAAAATGGAACTATCTCTCAGCTTATTCTTCTTCTTCATCAGATTCTTTATCAGATTCCTCTTCTTCACTTGCATCACTATCAGAGACATCTGAGGAAGGCATATTTTCAGGAATTTCATCAAGAAGACAAGGATATGAGGAAAGAGGAATGCGATGGTCATTACAAACTGTTTTGAATAGTTTGATTGCGAAAACGAACATCGTCATTATTAAAATTCGCTACTGTAGTTTGTAATTGCTTCTTCAACCTGGAATACTTGTTGTTGCGAAGAGAGAAATCTTTGGCAAGTTGTGCTTTATCAGATTCAAGTTCCTTGATTCTATGTTGAATTCATATGAAATTTTCCTGCGACAGAGTTATTGCGAAATTGCAAAAGAATGTGCGAATATCTCGCAAATGAATTAACAAGAGATAACCAAAAATGAATGATTGAACGAATTGACAGAAATGAATGAGTGAGTGAATGGGACGAACCTTTATGGCGTACACCTAGTTCGCGAATGATATTTCGTAAAGAGGCAAATGTAAGACCTAAAGTGCGTCATATAAGGGGTATCTCTTGACATGGCTCGGGAAAAGGCTACACCGCCCCTGGAACTGAGTCATGAAGATTTGGGGCCCATGAAAGCCTATCCGGGAGATACCTTGGATTTCCAACTATATATATAAGGTTATACCCTGGTTGGACGACCGAGGGTCTCTTCCAAGGAGTCAGTGTATGACCAAGGCGCCGAGGTACACGGTTGAGCCAAGAGTGCCTGGGGCATTTGAAGTGTCTCGGCCATTCTTGGCTCAACCGTGTACCTCGGCGCCTTGGTCATACACTGACTCCTTGGAAGAGACCCTCGGTCGTCCAACCAGGGTATAACCTTATATATATAGTTGGAAATCCAAGGTATCTCCCCCGGATAGGCTTTCATGGGCCCCAAATCTTCATGACTCGGAGTTCCAGGGGCGTAACCTTTTCCCGAGCCATGTCAAGAGATACCCCTTATATGACGCACTTTAGGTCTTACATTTGCCTCTTACGAAATATCATTCGCGAACTAGGGTGTACGCCATAAAGGTTCGTCCCATTCACTCACTCATTCATTTCTGTCAATTCGTTCAATAATTCATTTTTGGTTATCTATTGTTAAGTCATTTGCGAGATATTCGCACATTCTTTTGTAATTTCGCAATAACTCTGTCGCAGGAACATTTCATATGAATTCATTTCATTTCATTCATTCAACATTTCGGAACTTATTCTTTCCCTTCCATCTTCTATGGGTAATATTTCTTGAGATATAATCTATTCCACGGTCTACCCAATCTCTGGCCCACATCTTTGCCCTCAGGATCCATTAATCTATAAGGAATGATGAAGAAAATCAAATTCGTTCACTTCTTGTCATAAACAATGATGATGAATTCGCTTGGGCTGCGAAAGTTCTAGATAATGCCAGAAATAACTTAGGTGTTAGCGTCAGTCTTCATGCTGAGCATACTGCCTTGGTTAAAGATATGATTTCTGACAGAGAAGGTTGTTTACTGTTCTTCATTACTTTACCACCTCTTTTTGTGAAACTGCTATTAAGTTGCTAACTCATTGTCATTTGTTCACAGAATCTGAGAAGAGATTTCAAACTAGAATCAAGGAACTTGAATCTGAGAAAGCACAACTTGCCAAAGATTTCTCTCTTCGCAACAACAAGTATTCCAGGTTGAAGAAGCAATTACAAACTACAGTAGCGAATTTTAATAATGACGTTGTTAGTTTTCGCAATCAAACTATTGAAACAGTTTGTAATGACCATCGCATTCCTCTTTCCTCATATCCTTGTCTTCTTGATGAAATTCATGAAAATATGCCTTCCTCAGATGTCTCTGATAGTGATGCAAGCGAAGAAGAGGAATCTGATAAAGAATCTGATGAAGAAGAAGAATAAGCTGAGAGATAGTTCCATTTTCCTTTTTCTCTTCTTGTAATGCTTGTACATTTATTCTTTTGACTTCAAGAACAAAATCGCAACAATGATAATATTGATGAAGAATATGAAAGAGCACAAAGGAGAGCTGATAGACAACAAAGAAGAGAGATTGATAGATATAACGGTGTGCGAATTCGTGAAAGAAGTGAAGGAGAAGATCGCAGAGAAAGACGAGAAGAGAATGATGAAAGTCAAAAGAAATTACAAGAGAAGGGTTTCACCTTGTCTACTATTCCCAATCAAGAATCTTCATCTATTCTTTCTTCAAAGTTGTTTACTGATCATCAGTGTGATGATCAGAAAATCATAATCTCGCTAGGTCAAATCCTCGCAGGTCTTCCCATTCCTCTGTACGATCCCGAACTGCCCTTGTTCTATGAAATCCTTGCTCATGAGAAATTCTCGCGAGCTATTTATCAATTAAGTGGTGATTGCATCCGTCTAATGCTTGAATTCGCTCATCGCGGCGCTGGTAAGGGATCTCTATACCATGATATCGTCAGAGATCCTAAATTCACAGACTTAGAGATAGTCACTGAAAAGTATTCAGTAGAAAACTTTTTGAAAATTATGAAGTGATAAATATGAAGAATGACAAATCTCGCTGGGGTGCCCGATTGATAAGAAAAGAGAACGTTTCCGACGATAAGATACTCATGCTAGATATTGACTGGCATTCTGGCAAGAACAATGTTCCTCGCTACTCTAAAGATGAGAGGTGGTCTGTCTTTCAACTATTTTTGACCGGACCTTACATTTCAGGTTCCAATATACTTCCCTGCGAATCTCGCAAATTATCACCCTTGGGCATTTAATTGGCCCGAAAAGGCAAAAGAGGTATACTTCCTAACTTTTACTTATTTTACAATCTTCACTCCCTCTTATATCTAATCTTGCGAATTTTTAAGATCACTAAATTGAGAAAAAGCTAGAAAAGAAATACAAAAGCGAGTACTCTGGCGATACTTCGTTCAATCACGGATGAAGTAAGAAATATATTTTTTTTACACAACTCTAAAATCAATTATTTATTTCTTACACTTCTTACTCCTGTTGCTCTCTGTTTCTTCATTCATATTTCCAGATATTTCCTTCCCTTTTGCGAGACCATCGCAATTTTCAATTGTCTTCAAGCACTGATTTCGTAATATATCTTCATCTCTCACTTCTATTGTGTCCACCATCAGTCTTTCTCTTCTTTGTTCTTCTTTGATATTCCTTTTCCAATTCTTCTGTTGAGCAGCCCTTTCCTCGCAAGACTCCACATCGACTTCATAGCATTTTTGTCCCTCAGCCCAATCTTCTTTTATAACTCCAACACCACTGGGATGTGGAAATTTGATGCACCGGTGGTAAGTTGATGCTACACCCAAGATCTCATGTAACCAAGGTCGCCCAATTAATGCATTATAAGGGGATTCCACATCGACTATACAAAACAAGATTTCAGTTGATAATCCTTTCAACGGTATTCTCATGCGAGTTTCTCCTTTGGGTTTATTGGCAGTACCATTAAAACCATAAATCTTATAAGTCAAGGTATCAAGTCTTCGTCTTTCCCACCCATAGTCTTGTAAGTGTGGTAAAAAAGGATGTTTACAGAGCTTCCAGTATCAATTAAGATTCTATTTATAGCCCATGAATTTTCTGCCTCATCATCTTCATCATCAACAGGTTTTGGGTTAATTTCCAATCTTACCACTAATGGACTGTCATGCATCAGATTCCAGAAATAATTGAATTTGCGTCTTAAGACACTTATCTGCTCCCTAATGGAGGGTGCCGCCCTTATCATCTCCCTGGTTGCCCCTTCAAGGAGGCGTACATCGGCCATACAAGACTAGCTCCTCCCATCCGGTCTTAACAACAACCAGTTGATTTCGCAGCCTCTTATCCATTATACCTATAGGGTTTATGGTTACGAGACTTCACCCTAAGTGGAGTTTTCTTCGGGCCGAGTGCAGCATGTGCCAAGACTTGCCAAGAATGGCCGAGACACTTCAAATGCCCCAGGTACTCTTGGCTCAACCGTGTACCTCGGCGCCTTGGTCATACACTGACTCCTTGGAAGAGACCCTCGGTCGTCCAACCAGGGTATAACCTTATATATATAGTTGGAAATCCAAGGTATCTCCCCCGGATAGGCTTTCATGGACCCCAAATCTTCATGACTCAGGTTCCAGGGGCGGTGTAACCTTTTCCCTGAGCCATGTCAAGAGATACCCCCTTATATGACACACTTTAGGTCTTACATTTGCCTCTTGCGAAATATCATTCGCGAACTGGGGTGTACGCCATAAAGGTTCGTCCCATTCACTCATTTTTTCATTTCTGTCAATTCTTGTAATCATTCATTGCTTTTTGATTATTTCTTCTCATCTTCTTTGCGAAATTATCACATAGTCTTGCTTCATTTTCAAGAAGAGTTTTTTGGAATTTCGCTAATGCTTGTGCACCTTGATTAGCAATGTGATCCTTATCATCTATAAGGCTGCTAATTTTCTTCCTTAAAATATTATTATTCTCGTGGGATCTAAGATATAAACGTTTAAATCGGTTGGCTAAACCTAAACTAGATCTATGCTCAATTTCTAAGAGATGAAATTTGGTTCGAAGTTCATTTAATGAGAGAGAATTAATCTTGTTTGAAGAACTACTTAAAGATTCATTGAGATGAGCGAGAAGAGCATCATCATCCATAGGTTCGGGAATGAATGGAGAAGGATGGCTTCGTCGAAAGATTATAAATGTCTGCAGAAAATGATAAGTCGAGGCAAAGAAAAATAAATGACAAAGTAGAAACGAATAAAAGAGAAGGGTATTATACCATAAAGTTGCTGATTAGCACTTTGAAGGGTAGATATTTTGTTCTTCTGGGTAGAAGACTCAACTTCCAATTGTTGAATTCTTTCGCGAAGAGCGGCAGTCTCACTTTCATCCTTATTGCGAGATGTCGCAACTTCAATTTCTAGTTCTTTGTTCTTCTCCTTAAGTTGAAGATTTTTCTTTTCAAGATTGTCGCGCCTCTTCTCAAGATCCGAGGCAACGACAAAGGAAGCTCTCCCAGACTATAAAGGAAAATAAAGGAATTGTTAAGATAAGGTTTATAATCGAAATCACAAAGAAATAAAGAAATATGAACATACCAAGGCACTAAGTGCATTTAAGAAACTGGGAGTCATTGTCCGGGAAACTCCACTAAAAGAATCATTATCCACTAGCAGGGGGGCATCGCAGATATTTGCGAGAGCTTCGCAAGTAGCAGAAAAACGATCATCTCCCATTCCTTGCATAGAATCAGAGAAAACACTAGATGTAGTTGCAGGAAATTCTACACTACACCCCTCACAATAATCCACACAACTAAGACATTTAAAGATGAATAACAATGATTTTATTGGTTATTTCCTTGAATGATTACAAGATAAAATGGAAAAGAGCTAAAGAAATTACAATCACCACAAACTTTCTCTCCCAAAATCAACTGAAAATACAACTCCCTGATAAAATGGATAAGGTTTTCTATTAACCACTGTGAGAAATCACATTTGCCCGTCCACATGGACGGATAAACGACTAAAATTTGAGTGTCCCATTGGAGTTGCTCTAGGAAGTAAGAACATGAAACTGAACTTCAAAATTTGAGACTCATGTACAGTGATAAAATATTGCTCAACAGCATGACTACTTAATTAGCATTACGACACTGCTAGGGCGATCCCGGATTTTGACCTCATATTGTATACCTTTACGTGGCATGCATCTAAACCCCATATCTTGAAGGGGCTAAATGTCATGGATCGGTACCTCGATGACAGATAGGTGGGGTCTTTTGGGGGGTCAAAATCTGAGGTCTTTCGAGTATTTTGGCTAGTATTAAGAGGGAAAAGTTCTTTTTTCTGGAATAAGAATAAGCATTATGGTCGGTCTAGGCAGAGCCATAATCCAACCGGAGAAAAACTCTATTTAGTAACCTTAGAAATATTCTTAAAAAAGATAATAAAAAGCATATCGAAGACTATGCGGGTTATTTGGCGCCAAAAAATAAAACTTAATCTAGGAAAAAGAAATCACTTGCACGGAGCATCATTATCTAACCAAGAAGCATCATATTAGCTTTAACGCGGCTGTATAGTACTAGTATTTTGTATACACGGTCCGAGAAAAGGAAGAAATCATGGTGATGCCAAGAGCTTTTCGCTTGGAGTGCACTAAAGGATTCCAAACAAATGGAGGCATAAATGTTGGACAAAAATATATATTACACAGAAACTCAGTTTTTGACAGGTTAGGCTAAGCCACAACCTCCCAAACATGTATAGCGTGCACTATCATAAGCTAAGCTCTCTACTACAATGTGGAAAATATGAGCCGATAGTAGTTGCTCTTCAGTCACCACAATGTGGTTTATAGCATCCACCATTGATACAATCACATGTAGAGAACTAGCTGTCTATAACAGCTTTCCAACTTAAAAACTAAATCTCCAAACATGATAGACCTAAGTTGGACTCCTTTATATTGCTAAAAATATCGCTCAATAGTGTAATTAATATCACGAGAGATTATGTAATTTACAATAATTGGTATAAGTATATAGAATGAAAGTTGACCTAGAGGAGTTTAACTTGACCTCGATTATTTTTCAAGGTAATTTTTTTTTATGGAACTTCCCAAAATAATTAAACTTCGTTCAATTAAATAAGTATACGAGTGTTTGTACACTATAGGGTAGGTTAATTTTATTGATTATACGAGTATTGATAGGACCAAACGACCATATATAGTCCTAGAAATAATATAATAGAATGAGTTTGGTTCTATTGACCCAGTCAACTGTTTGTTTGGTCCTTTCTTTATATTTTTATTACTATTTGGTCCTAGGGTATGTTGTTAGAGAATTGATTGGTTGAACCCACTAGCGTTGGTATGTCAATCAGTTGTCAAATTAAGTTGCCAAAACGCATTCTTGATTTAGTATACTAAATTTAGTTTCAGACTAGATTAGGTACAAGAAGAGCTATTCTTGAAGGATGGAGACTGAAGACTACAAGAAGACATCAACGAGGACTTCATCAACAAAGGTATGTGGTAATTGATTTCATTTGGATTCTTGTTCAATTCTACCTTTCTAATCTATCGAAATAAATGCTCACTCTACTAAACAATTCCTATGACGGTAAATGTACATTTATGTATATATACTTGAGGTTATTTGATCCATGACTTTGGCGACAATAACCTTTATCCTTAGAAAGGATCTCATGTTATAGTGAATGAGCTTACGAATTCAACGAGCCAAGAATCACTCAATTCCGAGTTATAACGATGAAGTTATGAGTGATTTATTAAAGCAACAGTTATAAGTGTTACTGTTACTGTTGCAGTTCATTAGTAGGAAACAATCCATGACTTGTTTGTAACGGTTCACGGACTTGAGCCCAATTACGTGACTAGAAGCCTTTTTTTAGTCAAGTTTTTGATGTTTCCTTATCTAGACAAGATAGCAATTACTCCAAACATATTTGACATATTAAAGTGTTTGTGATATATCTTTTAATTCCTTCCTAAGATAAATTGTGATTTATTCACATAATACAATATTTGCTAAATTAATTAATTATTTAATTATTTTGGCAAGAGTTGTAACTTAGGAAAGACTTCCAAAATTAGGAGTCTTGAAAAAGGAAAATAGCTTTGCTTAGCTTTCAAGCTACCTTGTTCACTATATATAAAGGGTTCGTGAGTGCTACACGTTGTTCATCCCCTTTGGAAAATTGGTGTAAGCTTCATAAGGTTGTTTTCCATGTCTTATGTTTTTTGTGAACAAGAGTGAGATAAAAGTCTTTGTATTGGGGATCACAAAGCCGAGTTGGAATAATCTTCATGATTGTTAAACAACTTGTAATCTAGGTTTTTCACCTCTTGTCTATTCTAAGGTCTTCTCTTCTAATATAAGACCATTCAAGAGTTGTTGATCATAAACCCTAGGTTTTGATAGATTTCAGTTCTCGATCGTATACCAACACTTGTTAGTCGAAATTGGAACTAGAAAGAAAACTTCGATTAAGGAATCTCGTAAAAATTCTTAAGAAGTTTTGAACAAGATATCTCTAGATTTATTCTAGTTGTTCTTGTTGTAGAATAATTAGGTTTCTCTTCCTTTTTTTTGAAGAGTATAATAAACCCTAATCTACAAGTTTGTTTTGATATTACTTTTACCTAGTAATTGTTTTTTCTCAAAACAAACACAAGATTTCCAAAACCTTGATTCACATCTAAAGGGAAATCGAATCGGTGTTTTTTGAAAACAAAAGATCGAAAAGTATCAACCATGTTGTTGCATCTTCTAAAGAGAACTAACGTTCTGCTAGAAGATTTACGAGAATAATTCCTAAAGAGAATCGGTGTTCTGCTAGGAGTTTTACAAGTGATTGAATACAGCTGAAGCAGGTATTACATCTAGTCCGGATAGGTAGTAGAAATTGGTGTAACAACTTATAATCAGTGTGTGTTTATTCTGGACTAGGTCCCGGGGTTTTTCTGCATTTGTGGTTTCCTCGTTAACAAAATTTCTGGTGTCTTTGTTATTTCTTTTCCGCATTATATTGTTTATCTTTATAATTGAAATATTACAGGCTGTGTGTTAATCAATCATCGTTGATAAATCCGACCTTGTTTGTTGGATAGGATTTTGATTGATCTTGGATATTGGTCTTTGGTACCGTCCAAGTATTTCTCACATCAATCAGGCTCATAGATTTCTATCTGTTTGATTTGCTGATTGATTTGAGAAAAAGAGATAAACTCTTTAGTATTATTCTTTGATTGAGTTTTTACTCTCGGAATATTATTGAGGTTTATTCCATACAGATTGCCGAACGAAAAAGTTGGGTGTGGTGTAGTACCCCCGCGTTTTCATATGTATTACCTTCCGAATTTGATGCCTAAAATACCCTTCATTTTCCATATATAAAAAAAAATCAGTAGAGAATAAATCATTTCTAGATTACTTTCTCTCTCTTCTTTAGTTTTCAGATCTACTTTCTCTCTCTTCTTTTTCTCTTTTCTCGGTTCCAGATGATGAAGATGATGAAGATGATGAATACGATAAAGTAGATATGTGATGATAATGATGAAGACAACGAGTTTTTATTTTATTTTCTTCTTCTTCTCTGCTGTTGTTGTTGGTGTTGAAGATGATGAAGACGACGAAGATGATGAAGATTTTATGTTTCTCTATTGCTGATGTTGTTATTGTTGTTGAATATGATGAAGATGATGAAGATTTTGTGTTTTTTTTTTCTTCTTTGTTGTTGATGTTACTGTAGAAGATGATGAAGATTTATATTTCTATGATATTTGTTCTTAGATTTCAAATGAACTTTCAATTTTTATTGATTTTTATTGTGTGTTCATTTTAAAGAATGAACTCTTTTTTAGATCTTGAATTAGTATGTTTTTTATTAGTTGTTCATTCGGATAAATACTCTGTTTTTGTTATTTTCATTCGAAAGAATGAACTTTGTTCTAGGTTTGAATTAATTTGTTTTCGATTAGGTGCTCATTTTGACGAATGAACTCTGTTTTTTGTTCACAATAATGAACTTTTGATTGGGTGTTCATTTAAAAGAATGAACTCTAATTTTTGTTTATAATAATGAACTTTGATTGGGAGTTCATTTTGAAAGAATGAACTTTGTTTTCAGATTTGATTGGGTGTTCATTCAAAGTTCATAATGATGAATTTTTTGTTCTGTGTTCATTATTAAGAATGATCTTGAATCTACAAAAAGCATTACCAAAACACCTGACAGTTCATCAAACAGAACGAACTCTTACAAAAAATAAGTAGGAAGTTCAAAGTTCATGAGAGAGGATGAACTCAAATAATTACGGGTATGAAACATTTACAGAAATTAACACAAAAGGGTATTTTGGTCCATTTGATATTTTCAAATAATTATGGACCAAACAGAAAACTCTTTTTCCCGTTGGACCAACAGACTTGTGACCACCTAAAAAAGGACCAAACGATAATTTCCCTTATTGATAGATTATAATATGATCCTTGCATATCTTTTTTTTATATTACAAGAGAAGTTTATTACTGCAAGGAAAGCGGTACAGTAAAACTTCGTTAAATTAATCTCTGATAAATTAATAACTTCGCTATAATATTTTCTACTAGTCCCGACTTGGGCCAGTGTGCTAAATTTATAAGATAATAAAAACTTTAGGTTTCTAATAGGGACCAACTAATATATAAATTAATAATTAGTGTAATAGCATTACATTATTGTACCTTATTAAAGTAAGAATCCAAAGTTATTTGTTTCTTGTTTATATTTATATAACCTGGCTAGTTTGGGGCCTAGTCTGGTTATTTGGGGTCTTTTACTAGATGACAAAAAAGGTCATTAGAAATAAATTTCACACAACCCCTTATCCAAACTATTATCTAACTACCTATTTTATTCCTGATTAATTAGCGTTAATTAATCGTATTAGGTGTTAATTATGTTTTAGATGTGAGATCAACTAATATTAAATCAATCTTCAAAACATCACATAATTGAAAATTTTTGATTTTTTTTCGTAAACAGTACCCATAATCGGTTTACGTTCATGTACTCGTAAACCGATTCTGGGTTGGTGTTTTTGAAATTAACAGATGACTTCCGGAATCGGTTAAAGTATGCACAAATGAAATCCGATTCTTATAATCGGGGTTTTTTGGGACATATATAAACCGATTGTTATCTTTCATAAGATTTTTTTTTTCATTCATTTCATATCTACTCCTTTTCGTAGGAATCACGAATGCATTTAATCAGCACATGCATCAAGCCTTTAAATCCCTAGGCGACCCTAGTGGACGGGTTGTAGTCTCGTGAGTGTTTACATAGAGATCTACCCACAAAACCTACACAAAAACTTCTAAAACCATCAATCTTCGTCGGAGGAATCCGAGTCTGATTCACCCACCATGAATTCCGGGACATACTCCGGAATTTTGGATACCATGAAGTGATAGCTTGCATTAAATGTGAATGCTTCCCCCTTTTCTCCAAGTAGCACGCTTTCACGACATGGTGCTACAAAAACACGACACAAACTTACTTTGTTAGTGGTGTTTAATTGGAAGATCAAATCACATGGATTACGTAAAATAAACCACAAAAACACTTACAAATTGTTCAATGGACAAGCTAAAGTGGCTAGCGTTCAAAATTCGGTGTTGGATAGATAAATAAGCAAGTATTGCATTTTCGATGACTTGGTGCCTATCATGGACTTGTTGAACACTTCTTCCATTCGGATTCCCAAAATCTTGCATATATTTGTTATACACCTTTGTCCAAAAGGTTTCGGCATCTACCCTTACGGAGGACTGATTTTTAATTCGAGTTTCGGCGTACCATGCATTGGTGATTTCAAAATCTTCGGTAGAGTCAAACGATGCTGAAAAAGCGTGGGTCTAACAAACACACCCAATATTTCGCTTAGCAATCTGTATGGACTAACTCCAATATACTTTTAAGAGAATCAACTAGACACTCAGACTAAATCTTAATAAAAGTATATCAAAGAGTTATATCTCACTTTCTCGATTCAATATTTATCAAGCAAATAGAAATCTGCGAGTCTAATTGAATACAAGAGAAATCACTTGAACGGTACCAAATACCAATGATACGTATTGATCTCTATACCTTGGTGACTATTATTATAGAGGAGGAATTCAGAATAATAATAGACGAAAACTAGAAAACAGAACACAAGAAAGTAATTCGAAGAAATATATCTTCTCTAGATTATGAACAAGAAAACTATTACAATTCTCTCTTTGTTACGCTCACAATCTCTCTAAACAGTGGATGAACCTTAAACTGTTTTGCTAAGCTTGCTTTTACAATAATTAATATTGCCTCACAAACTTTTCTTTAGGTGTGTCTGTATTACTGACCACACTCTAGATCTAAGTGTGTATGTATCAAAAACCACACTATAGATGTCTTAGCTATGAGCTAGACATCTCTATATATAGTTTTAACGGTTTCCCAAACCTTATAGGAATCTATTTCCTTATCTAGGAATAATTCCTTCTCTAGGTATATTTCCTTATCTAGGAATATTACTTGTCTAAGAAATATTCCTTTTCTAGGTATATTTCCTTATCTAGGAATATTACCTTGTCTAAGAATATTTCCTTATCTAAGAATGCTGCCTAAAAATCATTATTCCTTCCCAAAGTAGAAATCTATCCTCAATCCGTCTTGAGGATCACTAGTTCCCGGAGAGATGAAGATACACATGTATCATGCGCCCCCACTCAAGAACTTGAACTCTTGTGAAAGTCAAATTTGGAGGTTAGGGAACTTGAGAGTTCCTTTCACCTTACTGAACCATCTCTCCTTGTTGGAAACTTGACCTCGACATCTAATTTGAAAAGCGTCCATATCTCCTCGTCTTGTCTTAGTCACTCTTCGTTCCATGATGCAATCTTCTTTGAGCGGTTCTTCTTCTTATTCAAAAATACCAGATGGAGACGTTGTCTTTTTCTTCGCCTTCCGTTTCGGTGTATGAGAATGAATACCTTCAGTCGATTCCTTAAGGGTAACTTGAACCGACTGCGTGTCTGTTTGTAGCTCAGCCACCTTTTCTTCCATAGTTTGTGGTTCGCTATGTTTAGGATCATCAACTGACTTTCCCATCTTTGATTCCCTTGTTCTCCTAACGTCTTCTAGCTTCTCGAGCACCTCACCAAGTTTTACGTAGAGAGACCTAGTGAAAACCATAAACCACATGAATATTCCCTAAAAGAACGAACTTTGCTCTGATACCAACTTGATACGTATTGATCTCTGTACCTTGGTGACTATTATTATTGAGGCGGAATTTAGAATAATAATAGACGAAAACTAGAAAACATAACACAAGAAAGTAATTCGAAATAATATATCTTCTCTAGATTATGAACAAGAAAACTATTACAATTCTCTCTTTGTTACGCTCACAATCTCTCTAAACAGTGGATGAACCTTAAATTATTTTGCTAAGCTTGCTTTTACAATAATTAATATTGCCTCACAAACTTTTCTTTAGGTGTGTCTGTATTATAGATCCCACACTCTAGATCTAAGTGTGTATGTATTATGGGTGAAATTGTTTCTGCTGATTTTGGTAATTTTGGTTGTGTGGGTGAGAAACAAATCTAAACCCTAAACAATATACTGCACTGTAGGATCAGAATATCGCAACACCAACACCTCTGCGAAATCCATAAATGTTACATAGCGAAGGCGTCGCAGACGGGTAAAATAAGTGACGCAATGGATGATGATAGCCAGAACACGAGAAAGGTGTGAAGACCTAGAGAGAACTAGGAGTGTCGCGGGATTATGCATTTGTACACTTGCGACACTTCGCAAGTCATTCCCGAAAAAAAGGGACAGCTTAGTTTGTCATCCATTATGTAATATCCTATATAAAGAGCCGAATTGTGGCCTATTGGAAGGGAGATCTTTTTTGCGTGTTGGGTAAGTCATTAAGAGAGAGAAAGTTTATAGTGATTGTAATTTCTTTAGCTCTTTTCCATTTTATCTTGTAAACATTCAAGAAGTAAATCAACAAAAATTATAATTGTACATCTTAAAATGGCTTGATTGTGTGGATTCTTGTGAGGGGTGTAGTGTAGGATTTCCTGCAACTACATATTGGCGCTAGAAACAGGGAGAGAGTGAAGATTGACATCGTGATTTGAAAGAATTTGGAGTAATAGGAAGGAATTTCATATAATTTTCAACAATTTACTTGAAATTGAGAAATAGCTAGAAGAAGACATGCATCGAACAACCAACAAGCTTTGTTAGAAGGAGTAGGAGACTTGTTGGAGAAGGGAGAAATGAAATGGGGAATCCTCAAGAATGAACACAAGAAATAATGAAGAAAATCAAATTCAATCACCAATTCAACCATCTACCGAATAGAACTGTGGATTATGATAGAGTAAGCGTGCATACTTGGAGATCAGACTCTGTGGATGAAAGGGGTTAAGAACAGCAATTGATAAACAATGGACAAGAGGAGAGAGACCGAGAAGTGATTGGAGAAATAATTCATGTCATGGAAATGAAGAGATCGCAGCATTAGAGACATTGAGACAAACAATACATGAAGAAAGGCGATTAGAAGCAGAGGAACGTGCAAATTTGACAAGGAAAAATCATGAGTTGAGGATGGAAAATATGAGATTACAAAATAGAAGGTCGAGAAGCACTACAAGGTCAAGCTCAAGATCAGTTAGAGAGGAAAGAAGGAGAACTTTACCTATAGAAAATGCTAACGAAGAAAATCGAGAGGAAGTGCAAAATCCAAGCGAAGAACGTTGCGAAAGAAGAGAAATAATGGAAGATCGTTATATCCCACGTCCCGAGACTCTTCAAAATGGGCGAAAGGATGGAAATCAAGGAAATAGGCAGCGTCAGGGGCGGAATAATCCAGGTGATGAAGAAAATCAGGAAGAAGGAAGAAGAATATTGCATGGGAGAGAAACACAGAGGAAGCAAAAAGAAATTGAAGATGAAATTGAAAGACACTATGTTGAGCAAGCACGTCTAGCTTGCGAAAGAGAAAGATTGAGAACGAAAATGGAAGAACAGGGGAGTTACAAGAGGCAATTCGCGAATAATCATGATAATAGAGAAAGAAGGAGAGAACAAAATCGCAACAATGGTAATATCAATGAAGAGTATGAAAGAGTATAAAGGAGAATCGAAAGGTAGCAAAGAAGAGAAAATGATAGATAGAACGGTGTGCGAATTCATGAGAGGAATGAAAGAGAAGATCGCAGAGAAAGACGAGAAGAGAATGATGAACAAGAAAGTCAAAACAGACATGAACGCAAAAGAAGAGAGGCGGAGTTAAAAAGACCAATGGAGCCAAACTCTGGTGTAAATGAACAAATTATGAGAGAATTGGTGGAAATGAGAGGAATGTTAAATAATAAAAGGGGAGGAGGTAAGAGACAATTGGATGAAGCCATAGAAGAAGCTGCGAAGACTCCATTCACACAAGAAGTACAATTATTAGGAATACCCCCAAAGTGCAATTTACCTACGTTAACCAGCATTTTTGATGGAACAACTTGTGCGATACAACATATCAAAGCTTATGTGAGATGTATGTTACAGTGGGAGAACCATGATGCTATATTGTGCAAATATTTTGCATCAAGTTTGACAGGAGAAGCTTTGAAATGGTTTGAAGGATTACCAAGGAATACAATAACATCTTTCAATCATTTGCAGGCTATATTTTTAGGCTACATAAGTAATAACTCCTCGCGACCTGGTATTGAAGATGTATTTGGGTTAAAACAAAGGGTTGGTGAAAGTTTGAAGCATCTAACCGTGAGATGGAAGACAATGTGCAGTGATATGGCTGGTCATGTGGATGAGAGATATCTCATTCTATCATTCATTAACGCTATGTTCGCAACCAATATGCTATATATTCAAATTTTTAGAATCAAGAATACAATCAGAATGACTGAGTTGCGAGAACTTCAAGAGGAGTACATTGCTCTAGAGGAAAAACAAAATGAGATGGAATCATACCCAGTTGCGAACACGAGTTCAAAAAGTTTGCAAATGCAAGCTTGTTACCTAAACTAATAAACACAGTGGCGAGCACCTCGCAGGGCCAACAAGAAATGATAGCGGATGATGGTCAGCGAAAGTTAGTAGCCATGGGGAGTCGTGATCATGAGGAATTTGAGAGAGAGAGAAACTTCTATAACCGTGGAGGAAATAACAAAATTCAAAGACTTGATCAGCCACAAGAAACTTATGGAAGTCAGAGTAGAGTTATCATAGAGGACAACGAAGTCACGGGGTAGTGCAGGAAGAAATCAAGATGCCACCACCGAATGCTAGTGTGGAGAAAATATGGGAAGCTATAATCTTAATGGAAAATATACATGCGCCATGGAACATGGGAAATGAACCACCTCAGAGTGACGAAGTCATGAATTTTGTTCTTATCACCATTTTCATGGACACTCCACAAACGATTTTAGAAATATAAAAAAATCATCCTCGAATGATAGACCAAGGGAAACTAAATCAATTTCTAAAAAATCAACCTCAATCTCAACCATTACCACCATCGCCAGAAATTCACAGAGCAAACACAACAAAAGGAGGAGAAACATTTGTAATAGAAGTTGGAGCGAAAGCCAAGAATTTGTCTTGCAACTCTATTGTACATTCATACAGGACAGTTGAAGATTTTCATGATAGTGTTCTCAGTAAGGTTTTCGCAAGAGATGCTGATAATAGAGAAATAATGAACATCGCGAAGATATCGCCACTAAAGGAATGGCAAAATCAGATTATTTCTTTTACCGCAGAAGAAGTACCTGAGGGTGGAGAGATGCATGACAACCCATTAGTGGTAATGTTGGAGATTAACCCAAAACCTGTTGATGATGAAGATGATGAGGCAGAAAATTCATGGGCAATCAATAGAATCTTAATCGATACTGAAAGCTCTGTAAACATCCTTTTTTACCATACTTACAAGACTATGGGAGGGAAGGACGAAGATCTAATACCTTCAACTTATAAGATCTATGGTTTCAACGGTACTGCCAACAAGCCTAAAGGAGAAGCTCATATGCGAATACCACTTTGAAAGGATTATCAAGGCGAAATTTTGTTCTGCATAGTCGATGTGGAATCTCCCTATAACATATTGATTGGGCGACCTTGGTTACATGAGATTTTGGGTGTAGCATCGACTTATCACCAGTGCATCAAATTTCCTCATCCCAGTGGTGTCGGAGTCATAAAAGGAGATTGGGTTGAGGGACAAAGTGCTATGAAGTTGATGTGGAATCTTGCGAGGAAAGAGCTGCTCAGAAGAAGAACTGGAAGCAAAACATCAAAAATGAACAAAGAAGGGAAAGATTAATGGTGGACACAATAGAGGTGAGAGAAGAAAATACGTTGCGAAACCAATGCCTGAAGAAAGTTGGAAATTGCGATGATTTCGCAAAAGGGAAGGCAGTATTAGGAAATTTGAATAATGAAGAAGCAGAGAGCAACATAAGTAAGAGGCGAAAGGAGTGAATAATTGATTCTAGACTTGCGAAGGTTGTAAAAAAAAAAAAAAAATCTAACTTTTGAGTGATAAAGACAGGCTGAAGATGCAAAGACTATGGTAATCGAAAAAAGAATACGCGAAACTTTCGCAGGGATTTGAATGATAAAGACAGGCTAAAGATACAAAGACTATGATAATCGGAAAAAAAAAAAAGAATACGCGAAATTCTCGCAGAAATGATGACAAGAAACAATCTAAAATCAATGACATATCAGAATGGGACGAACCTTTATGGCGTACACCCTAGTTCGCGAATAAAATTTCGCAAGAGGCAAATGTAAGACTTAAAGTGCGTCATATAAGGGGTTTCTCTTTACATGGCTCGGGGAAAAGGTTACACCGCCCCTGGAACTTTGAGTCATGGAGATTTGGGGTCAATAAAGCCCATCCGGAGAGATACCTTGGATTTCCAACTATATATATAAGGTTATTATACCTGGTTGGACGACCGAGGGTCTCTTCTAAGGAGTCAGCGTATGATCAAGGCGCCGAGGTACACGGTTGAGCCAAGAGTGCACAGGGCATTTGAAGTGTCTCGGCCATTCTTGGAAAGTCTTGGCATATGTTGCACTCGGCCGAAGAAAACTCCACTTAGGGTGCAGTCTCGTAACCATAAACCCTATAGGTAAAAGGGATAAGAGGCTACGAAAACAACTGGTTGTTGTTAAGACCGGATGGGAGGATCTAGTCTTGTATGGACGATGTAAGCCTCCTTGAAGGGGCAACCAGGGAGATGATAAGGGCGGCACCCTCCATTAGGGAGCTGATAAGTGTCTTAAGACGAAAATGTCATGAGGCTTTATTTTCGCAAGAAAATTTAGGCTTGTCATATTTGTGTGATGATCTTGAAGAGGCAATAATACAAAAGACAAAGATAAGACGAGATCAATGGGTCAGTACATGAAAGTGTAAGGACGTCCTGCGATTTCGTCGCAAGACGGCAATGTCATGGGGATTTATTTTCGCAAGAAAATCTAGGCCTGTCATATTGTCGCAATAAAATTATCCTGCAGAGGCAACAATACTAAGAAATGATAAGGCAAAATCAATGGGTCTTTACATGAAAGTGTAAAGACGTCCTGCGATTTTGTCGCAATGACAAGAGGTGGCACAATAAGACCTTTAACTAGGAAGGCAAAATAAGACCACACAAAAAAAAAAAAAAAAAAAAAGAGATATTGAAAACAACCAAGAAACATTATCTCGCGAGAATTCAGGCGACAACGATTGCGAGGGCCGAGGCATGTTACCATCTAAAGGTTATTTGCTTAATCATTCATTTGAAAACAAATAACGAGAGGCAAGTATGGGAATGAATAGATTGAGAACATGTTATTTATTTTCATATGATAGATTTACGCACTCATAATATTGATTAACCATATTGCAAAAAAGAACTGCTTTTTAACATGTGCAGAAAGGGACAACAAAAGTAGAATTTGTATTTGAAGATCCAAGAAACTTACAATAAGAGATTATAAAAATGGAAGATTAAAAGGATAAATATACAAATGTTACAAAAAGAGAAAGAAGAAAATGGAGCTATTTCTTGTTTGATTCTTCTTCTTCATCAGATCCTTCTACTTCATTATCTTCATCGATTCTTCTTCGCTAGCATCGCTATCGGAGATATCAAAGAAGGCATGTTCTCGGGGATTTCGTCAAGAAGACAAGGGTATGAAGAATGAGGAATATTTGTTGTCATCACGATCATCTTAATAGTCTGAGTTGCGAAAGAGAACAACATCATTTTTGAAATTCGCCACAGTGATTTGTAGTTGCTTCTTTAACTTGGAATACTTGTCATTGCGAAGAGAGAAGTCCTTTGCAAGTTGTTCTTTTTCGGATTCAAGTTCTTCAATTCTTTTCTGAAATGTCTTCTCAGCCTCTGCGAATGTAGAGCAATGAATCAGCAACTTGATGATAGCTTCATATATAATAAACAATTAAGTAAAGAAGAATGATCAACAACCTTCTCTATCAGAAATCATATCCCTAATCAAGGCTGTGTGCTCAACTTGAAGACTAACATTAACACCTAAATTATTTCTGGCGTCATCTAGAACTTTCGCAGCCCAAGCGAACTCATCGTCACTGTTTATGAGAAGAATGGAACAAATTTGATTCTCTCTTTCGCTAAGAATAGTATTTTGGCGAATGGATTCATCCCGCTCAACTTGAACTTCAAGAAGAGTTTTTTGAAATTTTGCTAATGCTTGGGCACCTTGATTAGCAATGTGATCTTTGTCATCTATAAGATCACTAACCTTCTTCCTTAAAGTATTAATTTTCTCTTGGGAACTAAGATGTAGGTGTTTAAGTTGGTTGGCTAAACTCAAACTAGATCTATGATCAACTTCTAAAAGGCGGAATTTGGATTGAAGTTCATTTAGAGAAAGAAGTTTGATTTTGTTATTTGAAAAGCTATTTAAAGAATCATTGAGATGGGCGAGAAGAGCATCGTTATCCATAGGCTCAGGAAATGAGTGAAGAAGAATGGCTTTATCAGAAAGGTTATAAACGTCTGCGAAAATGATAAGTCAGATAAAGAAAAAAAATGACAGAGCAAAAGCAAGGAAAAGAGAAGAATTTTATACCATAAAGTTGTTGATTAGCATTTTGAAGGCTAGATATCTTGTCCTTACGAGAAGAGGACTCAACTTCCAATTGTTTGGTCTTTTCACGAAGAGTAGCGATTTCATTTTCAAGTTCTTTATCTCTCTTGCGAAGAGAAACAGACTTGACTTCCAATTCTTCATTCTTCTTGTTAAGTTGAAGGTTTTTCTTTTCAAGAATGTTGCGCATTTTCTCGAGATCCGAGGCAACAACAAAGGAAGCTCTCCCAGACTATAAAGTAAAATAAAGAAATCGTCAAGATGAGGTTTATAATTGAAATCATGCAGAAATAAGGAAATATAGACATACCAAGGCACCAAGTGCGTTTAGGAAACTAGGAGTCAGCACTGCTCTGGAAACTCCGCGAAAAGAATCATCATCCTCTAGTAAGGGAGCATCACGGATATTTGCGAGAGCTTCGCATGTGGCAGAAAAATGATCATCTCCAATTCCTTGCATAGAGTCAGAGAAGATACTAGATAGTTGCGCCATAGAAGATTCAATTGGATGATTCTCCTTCGCAAGAGAGATGTCAACATCATCATTATCTTCATCAGAGCTCTCGTTGGATTGAGGACTGGAGCGAGAAGAAGAATGGATCTTCCGTTTTTTAGAAGGTGGAGCGAAGATATTTTTCTTGCGAAGAGGAATTTTACTCTTGCCTTTAGCTTTCGCAGCTTCAGAAATATCCTCTTCTTCAACAACTTCAACGCCAACCTTCGCACACGAATGAAGATAAGAAACAGAGGCAACAATATTGTTAAAAATAATGAAGAAAAGTATTTCTTACTTCATCCGTGATCGACTGGAGAATTGCTCAGTACTCGCCTTAGGATTTCTCTCGTAACTTTTTCTCAATTTAACAATCTGAAAATTTCGCAAGATTAGTAGATGTAAAAAGAAGTAATAATTACAAACTGAGCGAAATTTAGGAAGCACACCTCTTTAGATTTCTCGGGCCAATTAAATACCCAAGGTTGATAGTTGGCGAGATTCGCAGGGAGTACATTCGAACCTGAAATATAAGGTCCATTCAAAAATAGTGGAAGGACACACCATTTGTCATCTTTGGAATGGCGAGGAACATTGTTCTTGCCGGAGTGCCAATTGATATCCTGCATAAGTACTTTGTCGCTGGGGATATTTTCTCTTCTTTTCAAACGTGCACCCCAGCGAGTTCATCGTTCTTCATGTTTATTACTTCATAATTCTCAAAGAAACTCTCTACTAAATACTTCTCAGCGAATATCTCTAATCTACAAATTTAGGATCTATGACTGCATTAGAATAGAGAGACCCATTACCAGCGCCACGGTTGGCGAACTCAAGCATTAAGCGGATACAATCTCCACTTAATTGGTAAACAGCTCGCGAGAATTTCTCATGAGCAAGAATTTCATAAAACAAAGGAAGTTCAGGGTTGTAGAGAGGAATGGGAAGACCGGCGAGAATCTGACCTAGCGAGATTATGATCTTTTGATTATCGCAACAATGATCAGTAAATAATTTGGCGGAGAGAATAGATGAACATTCTTGATGGGGAATAGTGGATAATGTGAAACCTTTCTCTTGTAAATCCTTTTGAGCCTCTCCCAAGAGAACTTCATATCTACAACCAGATGGAGCCATTTTCAGAGTATGGGAATGATTAAGGAGTTTAAGATCAAAGGAAAAAAAGAAAATTTACTGATAGCGAAAGCGGAAGTTACGGAGGAGAATTGAAGAAAAATTGCGAGAGAAAGTAAAAAAATAAGAGGAAGATGAGAAAACTATATATAGAGAAGAATTCTCGAGAAGATAAACGCATTTAATGCGAGAAGAGACATGAATGGTTGAGAAGTAACGGTTGAAAGAGACGTGTCAAAAAATGGGTGGAGAAGAGACACGTATCATAGATTTAGTGTAAAAGTATGAAGTCAAATCGCCAAACAGATAAAGGATGAACAGTTGCGGCAGTTTGAAAATAATAATTCTCATGACATTCTCTCCTTCGCAGAGAAGACATGAGAAGAGGCAAGATGTAGGATCAGAATATCGCAACACCAACACCTCTGCGAAATCCATAAATGTTACATAGCGAAGGCGTCGCAGACAAGTAAAATAAGTGACGCAATGGATGATGATAGCCAGAACACGAGAAAGGTGTGAAGACCTAGCGAGAACTAGGAGTGTCGCGAGATTATGCATTTGTACACTTGCGACACTTCGCAAGTCATTCCCGAAAATAAAGGACAGCTTAGCTGTCATCCATTATGTAATATCCTATATAAAGAGCCGAACAGGCCTATTGTAAGGGAGATCTTTTTCGAGTGTTGGGTAAGTCATTAAGAGAGAGAAAGTTTATAGTGATTGTAATTTCTTTAGCTCTTTTCCATTTTATCTTGTAAACATTCAATAAGTAAATCAACAAAAATTATAATTGTACATCTTAAAATGGCTTGATTGTGTGGATTCTTGTGAGGGGTGTAGTGTAGGATTTCCTGCAACTACATGCACGGGAGTACTTTTGATTTGAGAGATCAATCTGTACAATCCTGGCCTAAACCAAGAAATGGCCTTTCCAGGCTTGCTTCGGTCACAAAGTGAAGGAGAAGGGTTGGTCTTACGGAGGGAAGAGAAGAAAGTGTTGAGACCAGAATAGTTGATTCTGGAAGTGTGGGCGTTTTATGACTTGTATCAGAAAGTAGAACTGGTAAGCAGGATGGAAAGCAACCAGGTGATTTCTAGATATTGTGTGTTGCCGACCAAAAACTTGTGTTTTGGTGGAAATAGGTGAAACCTATTTATACAAGTCATAGTGAAACGTACCTTGATCTCGTAGGAAGTGGAAACGATTGAGTGGTGGAAGAAAAGAGTAACGTGTAACTGCCAGATGTTATGCTTCCATGATGAAGGAAGTGAATTCGTGTAACAATCAATCATTACTCTTCCATGATGAAGGAAATGAATTGTTTACACCGTTACTTCTCAACACCACTAATTATCCTACTTCATGACACTTTCTTTTAACGGGCGCATTACACGCCGCACGCTGTAAACCGCCAGACCAATACCCTGATGAGCATCCCCAAGTTTGTGACATATTTTGATGTCTTGAGTGTTTCCGTGGAAACATGTAGCACTTTTCTACGTGCGGCAAGTTAAAATTGAGAGGCTTGTCGCAGGTAAATAGCATGTAATGCTAGGCTCGTCTTGGCTAGTCGCCTAAAACTTGTCGTGAGCTTATCGGTTCGTTGGCGAACTTGGATGGCTGAGATTGCATCTCATGAAGAAGGATGGCCATTGATTATGGACACATCTTGTTGTATAGTGAAGTGGCGTCAGCCACATGCTAATGGCATGCCAGTGGCGTAGCCATGGCATGGCGGCATGAGAGTAGACGTGACATAGTGGTATGCCAGAGACGTTGCGGTATGTCCAAAGCTAAAAACTGGCTCCGCAGCCAAAATTAGGGTTTGGCGCCGTTGGAAAGATTTGGCGTGGTTGGAAAGGTTTGGCGTGGCCAAATCTTGGCGCCTTGGAAGGATTTTGGCGTGGTTGGAAAGATTTTGCGTGGCCAAGTTTTGGCGCCGTTTGAAAAATTCTCATTGGAAGAATTAGGGCTTGGCGTGGCCAAGGAGCCGTGGAAGAATTCTCCTTGGAAGAATTCTCCCTGGAAGAATTAGGGTTTGGCGTGGCCAAGGCGCCGTGGAATAATTCTCCTTGGAAGAATTGGGGGCCGGTAAGCAAAATGGGGCCGGCCTCATTCGGAATGCGTGTGGCGCATTTAGGGCGACCTGATTTGTCGATGGGAAGTGGGGCCGGCAAGCTGGGGCGTGGCCACACTTTCGGTGCGCTGCGGCGGATTTAAAGCGACCTGATTGGTCGAGGGAAATAGGGCCGATTTAGGATGGGGCGTGGCCAATGGCAAGGCCACGCCTCCCTTTGCTGCTGCGGCTCCCAGTTTTTTCTGATTCTGGGTGAGGTTTTGCACCTGCTAATCCATGGCGGATTAACTACCTAGTTTTCCTAGGCTTAATTTTTTGACAAGCAAGGTCTAGTATGTTGCGCGAGGCGCGAAACCCTGACTTCTGCAAGTTAGTAAGGTTGATTTAGTTTTATGTGTCGACACAGAGCTCTTTTAAGTTCATTGCCAGAGAGCAGCATGCTTTTCTGATTGAATACCTTATGCAGAGATCTTATTCTTGATACTTGGAGATTCGTACTACTCTGCTGCGAGTGAACACGAATCGTCATGCAATATCAGCATTAAGAGTTCAGCCGGAAAACATAGCATAGAAGGCATTCAGAGGAACTTATATTAAGTGAATATGCGCGAGGCGCCGAAATTTATAGAACATCTGGGGTTCGCCAGTATGGATAAATTTCATGTAAGTATATTGAGCGTCTCAATAAATTAGCCAGTGGAGAGGTTAGCACACGTGGCTCTGTTTCCTTGCAGAGTGACGTCACATCGGATGCAAGGTTTTACGATTTTAACCCTAAGCCAAAAACCACCATCAACATTAAGTCCCATGCTTAGCACGTAACGGTTTGCATTGTTGCGGGGTAAGCATGAGATGGTGACGGCGAGTAAAATCGAGAGAGCAATACGTGAAGAAATCGCCAAGGAAATTCAACTAACCTTTAGCGGAAGGCATGAGGAATCCGTGACTCCCTGTATTGACGACTTGGCGTATTTCCGGCTTGACCAGAGGGTGTTGGCGTAGAGTTTTTCTTCCTGGAAAGTTGGTGCCAATTTGGGACATGGGGCAGTGAAGATAGCGTTGCCGGCTTGGGAATGGCGGGCGGCGCGGCTTTGAAAGATGGAGATTGCGTTGCTTTGAACGGCGGATATGGCGCTTCAATCTTGGCCGAGCGGAGATGATGTTGCGGAATGGCGAATAATGCGGCTAGCTTGGAAAGACCAATGGCATGGTGAAGATGGAGCCATGGAGCGTCGGTCTTGGGACGCGGAGAGGATGGCGCTGGCTCGGTTGCGACGCGGAGATGGCACTGGCTAGGACGCGGACTGTTGGCGCCGGCTTGGACGTGGCGCTATTGGACGTGGAATGGTGGAAGCCGTCTTGATCCATGAGATGGTGGAAGCGGCTTCGATCCAGCGGAATGGTGGAAACCGCTTCGATCCGCGGGTGGTGGGCGGCTTCGATTCCGGGTGGAATGATGGCGGCCCAGCTTGATTCCGTGGAAGGATGACGGCTGGCTTCAATTCCGTGGAATGATGGAAACTGGCTTCAGTTCCGTGGAAGGATGACGATTGGCTTCAGTTTTGACCACGGAGCGAGTGGAAAATAGTGTTGTTGGCTTGACCACAGAACGGTCGGAGATGGCGTTGTTGGCTAGGTCCGTGGAAAAGTGGAGATGACGCTGCAACTTCGTCGATGGACCATCAATGTTGGCGCTAAAACTTTGGACACGGAGCGCTGATGATGGTGCTGCAACTTTGGCCACGAATTGTTGATGTTGGCGCTCGGAGCATTGGCGCTGGATTGACCAAGAAGTGTCGCAGGTTGAACGACTTGTGTTCCTCGTACTGGCGCGCTGCTGGTTCGGTCATGGAGCATAAGTTTGGTGCGCCCAGTCATCTATTCCCGTTCATGGAGAAAGAAGGAATCCTTATTATGTTCAAACTTTAGAAACTCCGTCCGCATGAAAAGAGGTATCGACCCTCTTCTGTTTTCTGTTGCTCGTCCGGATCCGTGCTTTCGTCTGCAGTTTCTCTCCAGTGGATTCCAAAATTTACCAGACTCCATTGTATTCTTGGGACGGATGGATGAAACATATGCTCGGCAACGATCATGTCAGGGCTAATCTTGGGGATTGTGGTTGCGTTTTCGGTTCATCCTTGACTTTAGGTTGTTCGGTGCCTGGACCTTCTGATCGCGATGACAATATGCCGTGGATGCTTGTATGGTCAAAAATCTTCGGAGCCACTGGATGAACTAGATGAGTTGGGAGATGATGGCGTGGCCGGATATGTGAATGTATCTCTGTGGCGTGCTTTTGGGGTCTTTGGCCTTGCGTGTACGGCTTCATGTTGAGAAATTCTTGCGGCTTATAAAACTTCGACGATGATGATGTTGAAATCGGAAATAACCAGTTGAGGGCGGTGAAGGAATCCCATTACGGTAGTCCCCATGTGTAATTATCCAGAACCCATTTTCTCGTGGAAGATGTGCTTCTTGCATTCACTTTGGTAAGGTGGTTACTTTTGCGTTTAAGTTTCTAAACATGAAGGAGGCTTCGGTCCCAAGTGTAGTCTACTTTAATTGCACCGCCTTGAATCCACGCCTATGGGATTTGATACAACCTTATCATATTCTGGATGTGATGCTTGGAATATCACATGGACGAAACATTATGGATAACGAAGAAGTAGAAGCGAGAGAGTCGTGTCATTAATCGTGGCTCCCTCTGTCTCTTCAAGAAAAATATTTCAGCCGCGTCTCTGGAGTTATCTTATGAATGCTTGATTGTTGTCAGGGATGGACCGTGATGAGCGAGTCCCCGATCGCACTTCCCTTTGGTTACTGAAGTTGTTTTTTCTGAGTAGGCTTGGGATCCGCCGCGGCCTCGTAAAGTATTACAGCCACCTTCTAGACAGAGAGGTGATGATATTCTTACGCTATACCTTTGAAGGTGGATGACCTTATCGTGGCTATGACTTTTGGTTGACCGTGTCTTCTGAGTTTTGACAGTGAAGGGATCCCGTGTAGAGCCTCAGTCCCCAAGTGTGGTTTACATGTTCATATCTGGTGTAGTCGGTGAGTTGACCATGATAAGGATATCACCATCTTGCATCCGTACTGGTGACTATATTACTTCTTCCATGTGAAATTAAAAAACATGGAGAAGTACGGATTACCCTTGTAGCGGTTGTTTCTATGGTGAAGCTCTGGCTGGTATCGACAAACGAGCAGCAACAGTTCTTGGAAGCGGATGTGATCAGAAGAGACTACATCGCATGGGAACCAAAATGGGTCGGCTGGAACTGCATGGGCGTCCATGGAAGCAAAGGGATCGGCTGTATGCGTAAGCAAGTAAACTGTCCATGACCACGAGGTTTGGCGACATGGATCTAAAAGTGGTTACAACTGCGACCCTTGGCTGCATGTGATCACGATCCTTGACAGGGAGGAGTGGAGACTTCTGGAGAGAATGTTAAGGCGGTTTCCAGAGCAAAACATTGAAGCGGAGCGGCTTCTCGAGAGAATGTTGAAGTGGCTTCTGGAGCGAAACGTTGAAGCAGAACGACTTTTGGCTCTGGAAGCGGAGCGGCTTCCCGAGAGAATGTTGAAGCGGAGCGAATTCTGGCTCTGGAAGCGGAGCGGCTTCCCGAGAGAATGTTGAAGCGGTTTCTAGAGCGAAACATTGAAGCAGAGTGGCTTCTGGTTCCGGAAGCGGAGCGGCTTTCCGAGAGAATGTTAAAGCGGGTTCCAGAGAAAAACATTGAAGCGAAGCGGCTTTTGGCTCTGGAAGCGGACCGGCTTCCCGAGAGAATGTTGAAGCGGTTTCCAGAGCGAAATATTGAAGCGGAGCGGCTTCTGGTTCTGGAAGCGGAGCGGCTTCCCGAGAGAATGTTGAAGCGGTTTCTAGAGCGAAACATTGAAGCGGAGTGGCTTCTGGCTCTGGAAGCGGAACGGCTTCCTGAGAGAATATTGAAGCAGTTTCCAGAGTGAAATATTGAAGCGGAACGACTTCTGTCTCTAGAAGTGGAGCGGCTTCCCGAGAGAATGTTGAAGCGGTTTCCAGAGCGAAACATTAAAGCGGAGCGGCTTCTGGCTCTGGAAACGGAGCGGCTTCCTGAGAGAATATTGAAGCTGAGTGGTTTCTGGCTCTGGAAGCGGAGCGGCTTCCCGAGAGAATGTTGAAGCGGTTTCCAGAGCGAAACATTCAAGCGGAACGGCTTCTGGCTCTGGAAGCGGAGCGGCTTCCCAAGAGAATGTTGAAGCGGTGTCTTGAGAGAATGCTGAAGAGGCTCCTGGAGAGAACTTCCAGTGAGGGCGCCATTAACCCTTGACTTCGAAAAACGAATTGATACGATATGGCATATGGGAAGACGAGACACAAATAGTGTTGGTCAGCAATTTGTGTTTTTCTCTTCATGGGAAAGGATATGCTTCTTCTGTTTGATTTTCCTTTGCAACTCTCAGAGTCTTGACAGTTACAATGTTGAAGTCGGAGGCCTCGGTGCTGTCAAACTCGACATCTTTTAAGTGAACAGAGGTTAAGAGTCTCCAGTTCCATCTATCAATCGTGCTTTCCAGGAGGGGCTGGGGTTTGGGAACGGCTTCCCCAGGCTGGGAAACAAGCTTGCTTTCTGATGCGGTGTGGTTGAGGGATGCAAATATGTCTTGACACTGCATCTTGGAGAAATACAGAATCTCACATAAATATTTCATCATAAACTGCACGATTTTGTGGGTGAAGTCCCCAGAAATCATGCAGCTCCTGACGGGAAGAGGGTCTCTGTGAACTCAGGAGGGTTGTTGATTTTCTTTGCCCCGATTTTGGAGAAGTTGTTCCTTATTTTCACGTGTGATGAAATTGGATTGCTGATTCCTTCGTACTGGGCGTTTAGGAGCAACGCGAGCCTCTTCATCTATAAAGGCGCATCCTGCTGAAGTGCTTGTGCCAGATGTTAAAAAGGGGTGAACGTGACTCTTGTGGTAGCCGCTTGTTAGTGTCTTGAGGAAAATAGGTATGTCCTTCTGAGTTGTAGCCATGTCTGTCTGAGCCCTACGAGAATCTTTTGTCTTTCCATCAAATAAAAAATGGTAAGGGGAGGTTGGCTTCCTCGGCTCCTCCAGTCTCTCATCCCGGTGATGGAGTAGTAAACGGCTCACAGTGACGGGCCAAGGTGTTGAGACTTGTAGAAATGTTGGGAGCGGCGGCAGCGGCTCTGGCTCTGGTGATCGGCGGTGTAACACCTGAAGGAACTTTTTCCGCTCCGTTGGTATTGGCAGGTAGCGTATTAATGCCACTGGAAGGAGCGTTAGTACCGGGGATGATTTCAGCGCTAGTATTCTCAGGGTTTGTTGCTGATCCGGACTGTTTCCGAGGATATAATCTCGAGCTGGGAGTTCCACCGGGACACGTGCGTAAACTTTGAGTTCAACGCTCCCTGGTTCGTTGAGGGTTTTACCGAGATCCAAAAGTTGCAGGTTGAGGCAACCGAAGGCCCCTCCGCGGATGTGATCAATCAACATGAAGAGGAAATCGGAAGGTTGTCCAGAAAGTTGAAGCTGAAACATGCGGCTCTCCAAAGCGTGAAGAAGGTCTTCTCTAAGAAGAGCAAGCCACTGCTGAATAATTTTCCTTGAACATCTTTTGTCTTCTAGACCTCTTTTGGTTAGGTTTTTTTTTTTTTTTTTTTGAAAGGCAAACGAAACGCCTAGTTTATGGTTTGGTTTTCTGGTTTTTGGATTGATAGATAATTGTTACCTATGAGGGTTTTGGATTATTCTTTGGAATGAATTTTGGAATAATGCCGTTTTGATTATGACTATTAGTAGCACAAATATTCTAGGAGATTCATGGAACCGTGAATGTTGTATGACGGTAAAAAGTATGGGATGATATTTTTGGGGATAACATGGTTGTCGGTTTCCAATGTAAAATCCTGAAGTAGTAGATTGCGTACCCTGTCTAACAAGACTTACTCGCTTTTAGGGTTTCCCAACAAAATTGATCTTCCGATGTATGTCTGAGCTTCATGAGCGACGCCGTTGTGTTCGTGAGAAGTCTCCAGTCCTTCCTCATCGTGTGATAACTGACAACTGAGCCATTGAACCCCGCGCGATCGTTTGCTTCTACCATCTTGATGTCCGGGTTGAAGAATGAAACTTGGAATTGTAAATTGATATTGTAACCGAGAGATTAGCCTCCCACTGTGGTCGCCAATTGTTTATGGGTGAAAATCGTTTCTGCTGATTTTTGTAATTTTGGGTGTGTGGGTGAGAAACAAATCTAAACCCTAAACAATGTATTTGCACAGGGAGTACTTTTGATTCGAGAGATCAATCTGTACAATCCTGGCCTAAACCAAGAAATGGTCGTTCCATGCTTGCTTCAGTCACAAAGTGAAGGAGAAGGGTTGGTCTTAGGGAGGGAAGCGAAGAAAGTGTTGAGACCAAAATAGTTGATTCTGGAAGTGTGGGCGCTTTATGACTTGTATCAGAAATTAGAACTGGTAAGCGGGATGGAAAGCTACCAGGTGATTTCTAGATATTGTGTGTTACCGACCAAAAACTTGTGTTTTGGTGGAAATAGGTGAAACCTATTTATACAAGTCATAGTGAAACGTACCTTGATCTCGTAGGAAGTGGAAACGATTGAGTGGTGGAAGAAAAGAGTAACGTGTAACTGCCAGACGTTATGCTTCGATGATGAAGGAAGTGAATTCGTGTAACCGTGAGTCATTACTCTTCCATGATGAAGGAAATGAATTGTTTACACCGTTACTTCTCACCACCACTAATTATCCTACTTAATGACACTTTCTTGTAACGGGCGCATTGCATGCCGCACGCTGTAAACCGCCAGACCAATACCTGATGAGCATCCCCCAGTTTGTGACATATTTTGATGTCTCAAGTGTTTCCGTGGAAACATGTAGCACTTTTCTACGTGTGGCAAGTTAAAATTGAGAGGCTTGTCGCAGGTAAATAGCATGTAATGCTAGGCTCGTCTTGGCTAGTCGCCTAAAACTTATCGGTTCGTTGGCGAACTTGGATGGATGAGATTGCATCTCATGAAGAAGGATGGCCATTGATTATGGCCATATCTTGTTGTATAGTGAAGTGGCGTCGGCCACATGCTAATGGCATGCCAGTGGCGTAGCCAAGGCATGGCGGCATGAGAGTAGCCGCGGCATAGTGGTATGCTAGAGACGTTACGGTATGGCCAAAGCTAAAAACTGGCTCCGCAACCAAAGTTAGGGTTTGGCGCCGTTGGAAAGATTTGGCGTGGTTGGAAAGGTTTGGCGTGGCAAAATCTTGGCACCTTGGAAGGATTTTGGCGTGGTTGGAAAGATTTGGCGTGGCCAAGTTTTGGCGCCGTTGGAAAAATTCTCCTTGGAAGAATTAGGGCTTGGCGTGGCCAAGGCGCCGTGGAAGAATTCTCCCTAGAAGAATTAGGGCTTGGCGTGGCCAAGGTGCCGTAGAAGATATCTCCTTGGAAGAATTCTCCCTGGAAGAATTAAGGCTTGGTGTGGCCAAGGCGCCGTGGAAGAATTCTCCTAGGAATAATTGAGGGTCGGTAAGCAAAATGGGGCCGGCCTCATTCGGAATGCGTGTGGCACATTTAGGGCGACCTGATTGGTCGATGGGAAGTGGGGCCGGCAAGCTGGGGCGTGGCCACACTTCCGGTGCGCTGCGGCGTATTTAAAGCGACCTGATTGGTCGAGGGAAATATGGCCGGTTTAGGATGGGGCGTGGCCAATGGCAATTCCATGCCTCCTTTTGCTGCTGCGGCTCCCAATTTTTTCTGATTCTGGGCGAGGTTTTGCACCTGCTAATCCATGGCGGATTAACTACCTAGTTTGCATAGGCTTAATTTTTTGACAAGCAAGGTCTAGTATGTTGCGCGAGGCGCGAAACCCTGACTTCTGCAAGTTAGTAAGGTTGATTGAATTCTATGTGTCGACACATTGCTCTTTTAAGTTCATTGCTAGAGAGCAGCATGCTTTTCTGATTGAATACCTTATGCAGAGATCTTATTCTTGATACTTGGAGATTCGTGCTACTCTACTGCGAGTGAACACGAATCGTCATGCCATATCAACATTAAGAGTTCAAATAGGAGTACATAGCATAGAAGGCATTCGGAGGAACTTATATTAAGTGAATATGCGCGAGGCGCCGAAATTTACAGAACATCTGGGGTTCGCCAATCTGGATAAATTTCATGTAAGTATATTGAGCGGCTCAATAAATTTGCCAGTGGAGAGGTTAGCACACGTGGCTCTGTTTCCTTGCAGAGTGACGTCACATCGGATGCAAGGTTTTACGATTTTAAACCTAAGCTAAAAACCACCATCAACAGTATCACAAACCACACTCTAGATGTCTTAGCTATGAGCTAAACATCTCTATTTATAGTTTTAACGGTTTCCCAAACCTTATAGGAATCTATTTCCTTATCTAGGAATAATTCCTTCTCTAGGTATATTTCCTTATCTAGGAATATTACCTTGTCTAAGAAATATTCCTTTTCTAGGTATATTTCCTTATCTAGAAATATTACCTTGTCTAAGAATATTTCCTTATTTAAGAATGCTTCCTAAAAATCAGTTCCTTCCCAAAGTAGAAATTTATCCTCAATCCGTCTTGAGGATCACTAGTTCCCGCAGAGATGAAGATACACATGTATCATGCGCCCCCACTCAAAAACTTGAACTCCTGTAAAAGTTAAATTTGGAGGTTAGGGAACTCGAGGGTTCCTTTCACCTTACTGAACCATCTCTCCTTGTTGGAAACTTGACCTCGATATATAATTTGAAAAGCCCATATCTCCTAGTCCTGTCTTAGTCACTCTTCGTTCCATGATGCAATCTTCTTTGAGCGGTTCTTCTTCTTCTTCAAAAACACCAGATGAAGACGTAGTCTTTTTCTTCGCCTTCCGCTTCGGTGTATGAGAATGAATATCTTCAGTCGATTCCTTAAGGGTAACTTGAACCGACTGCATGTCTGTTTGTAGCTCAACCACTTTTTCTTCCATAGTTTGTGGCTCGCTATGCTTAGGATCATCAACTGACTTTCCCATCTTTGATTCCCTTGTTCTCCTAACGTCTTCTAGCTTCTCGAGCACCTCACCAAGTTTTACGTAGAGAGACCTAGTGAAAACCATAAACCATAGGAATCTTCCCTAAAAGAATGAACTTTGCTCGGATACCAACTTGATACGTATTGATCTCTATACCTTGGTGACTATTATTATAGAGGCGGAATTCAGAATAACAAAAGACGAAAACTAGAAAACAGAACACAAGAAAGTAATTCGAAGAAATATATCTTCTCTATATTATGAACAAGAAAACTATTGCAATTCTCTCTTTGTTACGCTCACAATCTCTCTAAACAGTGGATGAACCTTAAATTGTTTTGCTAAGATTGCTTTTACAATAATTAATGTTGACTCACAAACTTTTCTTTAAGTGTGTCTCAGATTACATACCACACTCTAGATCTAAGTGTGTATGTATCACAAACCACACTTTAGATGTCTTAGATATGAGCTAAACATCTCTATTTATAGTTTTAATGGTTTCCCAAACCTTATAAGAATTTATTTCCTTATCTAGGAATAATTCCTTCTCTAGGTATATTTCCTTATCTAGGAATATTACCTTGTCTAAGAAATATTTCTTTTCTAGGTATATTTCCTTATCTAGGAATATTACCTTGTCTAAGAATATTTCCTTATCTAAGAATGCTGCCTAAAAATCAGTATTCCTTCCTAAAGTAGAAATCTATCCTCAATCCGTCTTGAGGATCACTAGTTCCCGCAGAGATGAAGATACACATGTATCATGCTCCCCCACTCAAGAACTTGAACTCCTGTGAAAGTTAAATTTGGAGGTTAGGGAACTCGAGTATTCCTTTCACCTTACTGAACCATCTCTCCTTGTTGGAAACTTGACCTCGATATCAAATTTGAAAAGTGTCCATATCTCCTCGTCTTGTCTTAGTCACTCTTCGTTCCATGATGCAATCTTCTTTGAGTGGTTCTTCTCCTTCTTCAAAAACACCAGATGGAGACGTAGTCTTTTTCTTCGCCTTCTACTTAGGTGTATGAGAATGAATACCTTCAGTCGATTCCTTAAGGGTAACTTGAACCGACTGCGTGTATGTTTGTAGCTCAACCACCTTTTCTTCCATAGTTTGTGGTTCGCTATGCTTAGGATCATCAACTGACTTTCCCATCTTTGATTCCCTTGTTCTCCTAACGTCTTCTAGCTTCTCGAGCACCTCACCAAGTTTTACGTAGAGAGACCAAGTGAAAACCATAAACCACAGGAATCTTCCCTAAAAGAACGAACTTTGCTCTGATACCAACTTGATACGTATTGATCTCTGTACCTTGGTGACTATTATTATAGAGGCGGAATTCAGAATAATAATAGACGAAAACTAGAAAACAGAACACAAGAAAGTAATTCGAAGAAATATATCTTCTCTAGATTATGAACAAGAAAACTATACAATTCTCTCTTTGTTACGCTCACAATCTCTCTAAACAGTGGATGAACCTTAAATTGTTTTGCTAAGCTTGCTTTTACAATAATTAATATTGCCTCACAAACTTTTCTTTAGGTGTGTCTCAGACATGACCACACTCTAGATCTAAGTGTGTATGTATCACAAATCACACTCTAGATGTCTTAGCTATGAGCTAAACATCTCTATTTATAGTTTTAACGGTTTCCCAAACCTTATAAGAATCTATTTCCTTATCTAGGAATAATTCCTTCTCTAGGTATATTTCCTTATCTAGGAATATTACCTTGTCTAAGAAATATTTCTTTTCTAGGTATATTTCCTTATCTAGGAATATTACCTTGTCTAAGAATATTTCCTTATCTAAGAATATTTCCTTATCTAAGAATATCGCCTAAAATCATTCCTTCCTAAAGTAGAAATCTATCCTCAATCCGTCTTGAGGATCACTAGTTCCCGGAGAGATGAAGATACACATGTATCATGCTCCCCCACTCAAGAACTTGAACTCCTGTGAAAGTTAAATTTGGAGGTTAGGGAACTCGAGTATTCCTTTCACCTTACTGAACCATCTCTCCTTGTTGGAAACTTGACCTCGATATCAAATTTGAAAAGTGTCCATATCTCCTCGTCTTGTCTTAGTCACTCTTCGTTCCATGATGCAATCTTCTTTGAGTGGTTCTTCTCCTTCTTCAAAAACACCAGATGGAGACGTAGTCTTTTTCTTCGCCTTCTACTTAGGTGTATGAGAATGAATACCTTCAGTCGATTCCTTAAGGGTAACTTGAACCGACTGCGTGTATGTTTGTAGCTCAACCACCTTTTCTTCCATAGTTTGTGGTTCGCTATGCTTAGGATCATCAACTGACTTTCCCATCTTTGATTCCCTTGTTCTCCTAACGTCTTCTAGCTTCTCGAGCACCTCACCAAGTTTTACGTAGAGACCAAGTGAAAACCATAAACCACATGAATCTTCCCTAAAAGAACGAACTTTGCTCGATACCAACTTGATACGTATTGATCTCAGTACCTTGGTGACTATTATTATAGAGGCGGAATTCGGAATAATAATAGACGAAAACTAGAAAAATGTAACACAAGAAAGTAATTCAAGAAATATATCTTCTAGATTATGAACAAGAAAACTATACAATTCTCTCTTTGTTACGCTCACAATCTCTCTAAACAGTGGATGAACCTTAAATTGTTTTGCTAAGCTTGCTTTTACAATAATTAATATTGCCTCACAAACTTTTCTTTAGGTGTGTCTGTATTACAGACCACACTCTAGATCTAAGTGTGTATGTATCACAAATCACACTCTAGATGTCTTAGCTATGAGCTAAACATCTCTATTTATAGTTTTAACGGTTTCCCAAACCTTATAAGAATCTATTTCCTTATCTAGGAATAATTCCTTCTCTAGGTATATTTCCTTATCTAGGAATATTACCTTGTCTAAGAAATATTCATTTTCTAGGTATATTTTCTTATCTAGGAATATTACCTTGTCTAATAATATTTCCTTATCTAAGAATGCTGCCTAAAAATCAGTATTCCTTCCCAAAGTAGAAATATATCCTCAATCCGTCTTGAGGATCACTAGTTCCCGGAGAGATGAAGATACACATGTATCCACCAATGTTCAAGGATCAATCAATTTCAATCAACAACCAAAGGTTGGATTTTCCAATTGATCGATTCAACGCACAACCTGTGATATTTCAATTATATAACAAAATATAATGCGGAAAAGAAATAACACAGACACCCTAAGTTTTGTTAACGCGGAAATCTCAAATGCAGAAAAACCCCGGGACCTAGTTTAGATTGAACACACACACCGTATTAAGCCGCTCTGAGACACTAGCCTACCACAAATTAACTTCGGTCTGGATTGTAGTTGAACCCTAATCAATCTCACACTGATTCAAGGTATAGTTGCGCTCCTTACGTCTCTGATCCCAGCAGGATACTACGCACTTGATTCCCTTAGCTAATCTCACCCACAACTAAGAGTTGCTACGACCCAAAGTCGAAGACTTTAATAAACAAATATGTATCACACATAAAAGTCTAAGATAATAGATAAATATGTCTCCCACAGATAAACCTATGATTTTGTTCCGTCTTTTGATAGAAATCAAGGTGAACAGGAACTAATTGATAACCCAGGCTTATATTCCCGAAGAACAACCTAGAATTATCAATCACCTCACAATAATCTTAATTGTATGGAATCACAAACGATGAGACGAAGATGTTTGTGATTTCTTTTTATCTTTCCCTATCTGAGATATAATCTCAAGTCAATTATTCAGTTGAACTCGTACGATAGAAAATGGCAAGATCAGATCGCTCAACTACAAGAGAAGTAGTTTCGTCTGGCTTCACAATCCCAATGAAGTCTTTCAGTCGTTAACCTACAGGGTCTCGAGAAGAAACCTAAGGTTAAAGGAGAATCGACTCTAGCAAAACCAACTAGTATCACACATGAGGTGTGGGGATTAGTTTTTCCAGTTGCTAGAGTTCCCCTTATATAGTTTTCAAAACAGGGTTTGCAATCTATGTTAGCTTAGTAACAAAGCATTCAATATTCTCTGTTAAATGAAAACCTGATTAGATACAAGATAATATCTTTCAACCGTTAGATCGAAACTTAGCTTGTCACACACAAATGAAATGTATTTCATTTAGGTTTGAGTAATCGTACCTAAACGTGTACACTTAGTTGGTTCACAAATAGTTAACCAATGGTTAGCCATATGAGCACTTCTATATTAACCGTATTCATCTTTCTCATAACTAGTTAAAATGACTCATAATAACTAGTTGAAGAGTTGTTCAATTGCTTAGGTCTTTATTCATAGACACAATTGAAACAAAATCGGTTTGATCCATTCGAATCAATTCATGAACAATATAGCCACGGTTTGCAAAGATTGCATTCCTTATAATTTATTATTGTTTTAAGTTCATGAACTACCGATTTGAGAAATAACCAGCTTGGGTACGCGTACGGGTATGCGTACCTTAGCTACCGGATTTGAGCTGGCTTTGGTTTCCAAACTCAGCAGAATTTTTCGGGTAGAAAAGTTCCGCTGCGATGCGACGCTGCGTACCTAAGGTGCCAAGTTTATGAGTTCGTAAACTCCAAACTCAGCATAATTTCCGGGAGGAAAAGTTTCGCCAGTACGTGTACGGGTACACTTACCCAACCTGTCTCCTTCACCAATACCGTATGCACACATATGCACACACTTGGTTTCCGGTACATGGATTTATACACTAATGTGCGAACACACTATATATGCTTATATCCATATATGGTAATTAATCTCAACTCTACATTTCAATCATTGAAACATTCTTCTTTAATGTTTTAATAGTCGTTATTCACAACTATCGTCATCAAAGCCATTTTCAAGATTGAAATGTCATCATGACTTTCGTCACGGGTAAAGATGAAAAATGGTTAAAGCGAAAGGTTACCAACACATATTTCGAGAAAAATATAGGCGAGTAAACTCGGCTCGAAATAGCAAATGTGCATGTATGAAAACTATCATACTTATACGACTTTTGTCTCAAGAGTAGGAGATAGAGTAGACTTTTGAGTGATAGATAATTTCAAGTCTCCACTTACCTTTTAGTCGGATGAAGTTCCACTAGTTCATTGAGTAGTTCTTCGTCTTCGTAAGATGATCGCCATGGAGTCTGGAGCTCAACTACACTTAACTATCCTAGAACGAGACTTAGCCATAAGTAAACTAGAAATCAAGACATATAGTTTTGACAACTAAATTTGACAAATAAGCTTGAGATAGCAACGCTTGCGAGTTCGACCAAGCAATGCTCTAACAGATGCCATTTCTTGTATGTGGAGGTATGAAATGAGTAGTTGTGGAGTATATGGAGTGAGAGGGAATAAAATGAGCAATTTTGGGGATCCAAGGATGACGTCTCTATATATAGAGAAAGACCCCAACGACTATTTTTTTTTCGAAAAAAAGTGAAATAATTTGGCACAATCGGTCTTCTCGAAGCTCTAAATAATCCGATTATGTTTTTAGGCCACCAAGAATCGGTCTTTATGTTAGCCGACATAAACCAATTAAAGACAAGTAAAAATTTTGAATTTTCACCGACAATAATCGGTTTATATAAATTCACATGTGATCCTATTCTAACTAGAAAAAGATACATAATAAACCGTATAAACTAAGGGTGCACACGGTACGGTTCAGCTTGGTTCTTGCCGAGGCCAAGTACCTGTACCTCCCTAACCTCAGTTCCAAAATTTTGGACCGGTAACTGTACCCTTTACCTCGGTTCCGTTACCATTCGGTACACGTGCGGTACCAGGTAGGGTTCCGGTACTAGTCTCGGTTCCAGACCAAAAAAAAATCCTGAACATCTTGCAAAGAGCTAATCAGTCTGTAATTTACTTGAAATTCATCTTTAATGTAATCGCCATCGCTTTTCTCTATGGAGGATCTCATACTTCCCACCAATTCATGCAACTCATCTTCACCTGGTTTTTTCAATGGTCCTACTAGTGCAGGCGCAATGAGACTCCCTACAAAATGGTCAGGAAATGGAGGAACCATCCTTCGGCGTATTTTCACGACCATACACAACATGGATGGTTTTGAATCTACCATAAACTTTAGCTTCGAAGCACACTGCCATAACAACGCTGTTACTAATTCCACCTTCGTCGGGTTTGCTACATGTAAATTATTGGCAGCCTTGTCTTTAAGAGCAACACTTTTGGATGAATCGAAGACAAACCTCTTGCAAACGGTAACGATATCACTATCTCCTGGATTCATTTTGAATGGAAAAACATTAGGTACATCTTTCGGAGGAAAATGAAAAGCACTGTCAAAAGTAGGGATGATTGATTCTTCTTCTTCATAATGACCTCCATCATTCATCTTTATACGAGCGTTTGTACTTGCCCAAGCATTAACGAATGTGCTTAATGATGCTGCATCAACGATATTATGCAACACAGAAACTCCAATTACCATTCCGCCACAATCAAACATGTTAACTTGAATTACTAGTTGCACCAGATTATCTCTGCATGTACCTGATTCCTTATTGTAATGGAGGTTAATAGGAATGAATTGATCCATAATATAACCTTCATTAGTAACACAGGAAGAGAGAAGACAA
Organism: Papaver armeniacum; assembly: GCA_023531295.1. Lineage (NCBI taxonomy): Eukaryota > Viridiplantae > Streptophyta > Magnoliopsida > Ranunculales > Papaveraceae > Papaver > Papaver armeniacum. The sequence goes on along the minus strand of JAJJWW010009751.1, from coordinate 120,908 downwards.
AAAAAAAAAAAAAAAAAAAAAAAGAAGAAGAAAATGAGAAACCCTAGCCAAGTTTTTTTATATATACCACCCCTAAATCTAATGGCTATCATTAGTCTACTAATCCTAAATCCAATGGTTATAATACCTCGGTACATTCGGTTCGGGATGGTACGGGACTAGGGAAGGACCGTGTACTTGTACATGCTTAGCCCCGGTTCCTATTTTTTGGACCGGTACATGTACCCCCTTCCTCGGTTCGGTACAAAAACAGGTACGATTCCACGGTTCCGGGACGGTCCGCCGGCCCGACTCGGTTCCTGTGCACCCTTAGTATAAACCAACAATAATCGGATTATAATGACACCCCACATAAACTGATTTTTTAATGACCCTCGACAATCGGATTATGTTGTCATATCGGTGTTTTGAGGTAAAAACTGATTCTGCTATTTTTGGTAAATTTGGGTGTGTTGATGAGAAACGAGTTCAAACCCTAAACAAATGCACTGCACTGGAGTACTTTTAGATTCGAGAGATCAATCTGTAAGACTCTGTCCTAAACCAAGAAATGGTCGTTCCAGATTCAATTCGGTCACAAGGTGAAGGAGAAAGGGTTGATCTTAGGGAGGGAAGCGAAGAAGGTGTTTGAGATCAGAATGTTGAATTATGAAGGTATGGCTGTTTTATGACTTGTATCAGAAAAATGGTTTCTGGCTACTTGTGTTGATAACCCTTGTGTTCGTTTTCAAAATAGGTTGAACTCCTATTTATACAAGTCATGTTCGAGCACACCCTGATCTCGTAGGAAGTGGAGGTGATTAGGCAATGAAGAGGTGGAGTTGTGTAAAAGTGGTGATCACCATGTTTCCACTATGAGGGGAAACTGGTCACGCCTTCACCCACTATCTCATTTCTGTTAACCGTCCATTCTTTTCTGACACGTTCTCGTAATGGGCGTGTTGCACGCACGCACGCAAAGAAACCGCCGACCAATACCCCGGTGAGCATCCCCAGTTTGTGACATGTTTGATGTCTCGAGTAAGTGGGTCGAGTCGTGAGACTCGTTGCTGAAAACAGCACACGGTGCTTTTAGGTAAAATAATAAATTATTTGTGAAACCAATATTTATAAGACATCGCTTATAATCGATGTGCTAGAAGCATCGCTGTTTTTGAGCTCGATCGAATCAGTCATAGATTGAGCGTCTTAAAAGTAAGACGACCGGCCATCTTTGGGTGATCGTTTGAGGACCCTATGGGCATGTTATCACTTGGTCGATCGCTCCCTGTGGAGGAAGAATGGCCAGTGATCACAATACTACTTTGTTAGTTTTCTGAAAAATAAATCCGCACCGTTCAACTAGGCTGGCAAAGTTGGATGGACGAGATGATTTGCGGCAGTTGTGTATCGCCGTTGACGTAATTTTAGGGTTTAGGGGCCGCGCGACCAACCTTCTTTTGGGCGAGCGATTCGAGGCACTGGGTGCTGTTCGAATAGGTCGATCGACCATGTGCAAAGATGGGTTGCCGGTGAGCATGCTGACATCTCCTGGGCCATCTAAAATTAGATCTAAGCCACTCGATTTGGCTGGCGAAGATGGATGGTCGTGATCGATTTGCGGCAGTAATATATTGCCGCAAACACCAATTAGGGTTTCAAATGTATTTCATTCACCCTACTTTGGGTGAACGATTCTATACGCTATTGGCTTGCTGTGAACAAGTCGATCGACCATGTGAAAAGATGGGTCGCCGGTGAACACTCCAGCTCTTTTTTGACCGTTCAAGATGCAATCCAAGTCGTTCAACTAGGCTGGATAAGTTGGAAGGTCATGATGTTTTTGAGACCGTATTTGCCGGTCTTAGCTCATTTGAGCTTATTTTCAAGTAGCGCGAACACCCATGTTTGGGTTAGCGTTTGAAGCACTTGTGAATGCACTAAATAGGACTCGATCGACTAGGGAATTAGTGGGCCCGTCGGTGGTCAATACGGTGATTGCCTAGTTCCGCCAGGAGTAATCTAGGCTTGCTGAATCGCGCGGCCAAATCGTGTGGTCGTGATCATTTTTGAGACTAATATGAACAATTTAGATTTTCCTTAAGGAATTTAATCGCGTTCGATCGCGCTAACTTTTAATTAAAAAGTGTGTAAATAGGCTTATCTTTTTATAGATAGTGGTGTGGCCTATGTGAGTGTTTTCATGTAGGTCTCAATACTGACACTTCGGGAGATTCATGCTACTCCGCTGCGAGCGAACATTAATCGTCATGTCATGCCAATATTGAGAGTTCGGCTGGGAACATTGCATATGAAAATACTAGGCAGGCAATGCATTAGTAAATAATAATGCAATAGATTAAAATTTACAGAATATCAGGGGTTGTTGCTTCACCACTATTCTAAATAAATTTCATAAATATGTTGAATTGCTCAATACATATGTAAGTAAATGAGGCATGAACACTCATTACTTTAAAATGGCCTTTATTCCTTTGCAGGATGACGGCGCTAAATATAGGGTTTTACGATCCTAACCCTAAACTGAAAACCACCATCAACATTAAGTCCCCTGCTTATCATGTAACAGTGACATTGTTGCGGGGGAAGCAATAGATGGTGACAGATGAGAACAAATTGAAAAGGAAAGGCATGAGAGGATTACCAGGAAAAACTTGATCGACTTTTGGCAATGGGTATGAGAGACACTGGAGCACTGTTAGTTCGTTCATGGAGCGTTGGCGCAGCGGGATCAGCGGCCTTCCTCCGTGCATGGTACAAAAGGAAACCCTCTTCCACTCGAATTCCAAAAACGTTGTGCGTATAAAAAATGGGGTCATCCTCCCTCTTTTATTATTTGCTCGTCCGCCTGTATTCGCTTACAACAGCTGGTGCTCCTTGTTGTATTGATCTCCCTTCATTGTCGTAACAGGGAAGTGGCCGCTACTTTGAATTTGGGACAACGACTGTCTTCCATCCTCGACTAGGACCTGGAGTTGGGCTGAACACATTCTTCCTTTGACCATCCAACGGTCCTTTACCGGTTCTTAAATAAGGTTTCAACAAGAAGCATGACTTGGTTGGTGTTGAATCCTCGCTTATCAGATAAATCTTGTTACGGTCATCCAGTCTCATTTTAGGGTTTCTGCCGTATATATATATATATATATATACAGGAAAGCTAAAACACCCTTATCGTGCTGAGATAAAGATTCTCTTACTGAAACTCCAACCTTTCATCATGTCAGACAAAAGTGAATCATCTTCTGCGACTCAGCCAGATTCTTCTGCCAAACGCAAGCGGCTTGTATCCAGGGTATGATTTCAAATATTTTCTGATTTTGAAGTCGTAATTCTTCTTTTTCTTTTGGCGTCTAATCATTCTTTTCTTTTTAGAGCGGTCGAATCCCTGAGCCTCGTGACGATTCTCCTGTATGAATCATTCGAGTCAAGAAGATCATACCGGTATATTTTTCACTGGTGAATATGTATTTGTTGGCCACGACTGGTAGGTAACAAAATATTTTCTTCTTCCTTTTATAGAGGTATCCTTCTGGGACATGTGTAACAGTGGTTGACGATGATGATTTAACCACTCCTCTCCCTTCAAGCTCAAACACGCCTACCGCTGATCTGGAAGACGCTGATTTGGGTATCTCCTCCTACGAGTACCCCAACGCAAGCTTGCCTTTCGATGTTCACATGAGATGTTTATCTTCTAGTTACTGGGCTGTTGGCGGTTTTCTGAGGAAGGAGTTTATTCCCTTGTATGATATTGAGGAGGTACAACCATATTGCAACCAGGAACGTGGTGCGGTACTGCTTGTCTGCTTTGGTTACCACAGTGAACTGTCTCCTACCCATGATTGCCGAGATGTAAGGTACATCCATGCGTGATGTTTCTGAATCAAGTATTGAAAAGTGGGAAGATATGATATCTACCTGTGAATCCATGGAATTCAACGTGGGTTGGTTGCGGCAGTGCCTTGATATTATCAAAGTTGATCGAGCCGGTATCATCGCCAATGTCGTTCCTGCTGCGAAAGCCATCTTGGAAGAGGAGAAGGCCCTGGCTGCGGAATCTGAGAAGGTGGAACAGGCTATCCAAAACTTGAAGAGTAGGACTGAAAGGTATCAGGAGAGGCTGAAAATGATGCTTTCAAGGAACTACAACTTGTTGGATGGCCTTTTCTGAGTCATACTTATATTTATTGTTTTGAATAAGTAGGCACAATGACGTTTTGATCGTCTTTTTTTTTTTTTTTTTTGGTTTTGAACCTTGCTTTGGAAAATGAATTGCATTGGGTTTTGTTTAAGCGAATGGAGTTTACATTAATATACTTTAACTAATGGAGAATTTGATAACTAAGATATGAGAAGAATGAAAATGCCTGATTGTTGCGTAGTGAGGAACAAAATGATGATCAAGCGTAGTATGCCTTGAGCCACTTCACGTTGATGACTGCTTCCAATTTACCTTCATCCTCTTTGACAATCTTGTAGTAGCCACTGTTATAAGCCTTAGTGATCACGTAGGGACCTTCCCATTTCGGAGAAAACTTTGGTGCGGACATGTCTTGCTGAATGTATTTAGAAGTCTTCAACACCAGATCTCCTACCTTTAAAAACTCATGGCTTTACAGTTTTATCGTAGGCTCTCGAGATCCTGCTCCTGTATGCTCGAGCATGTTCTTCCGTTTAAATTTCCTGGAATCCAAAGTATCCAATTCCGTAATTCTGGAACTCGATGCTTCGACCTCATTCCGTTGAACTCCACTCGCTGCTGCAGTTGCAAGAAATCCCACAACACACCCCATATAATATTTTATATATCTAAATCTATTTCATAATCAAAATAAAGATTAAAGTGCTAAAATTGTAAAATAAGACACAAGATTTACGTGGTTCGATCAATGTGATCTACATCCACGGGGTTAGGGTTCTTCACTATGATTATTGAAATTACATTTGGGTTACATTGAGACTCCATTAATGAGTACTTGGAGCTCTAGGTTGATGAATGAAGAAGAAGAAGGAGTTAATAAAGAAAATCAAAGTCTCTCCCTCTCTCTGTTACAAAAAATATCTATTCCTCTCACAAATTGTGTATCCTCCTTTTTTCTCTCTCCTGCTCTTCTCTTTATATAGTTTACATAGTGGATGACAGCTCATACATAATGGAGTACAACTCATATTTTCGCAGGCTCTTGATAATTTCGCAGGCGTGCTAAGGAAATGAATTTCGCTTGGCAAGAAGATGTGATGTGCGAGATTCTGCTCCTACAGGGATTTTAATCTATGCTGGGAGTATCACGTCTGCGCCATAGACAAGTGAATAAGGAGAGACGCCTGTAGATCTCCTAGGCGCCACTCGATCCGCCCACAACGCCATCGGCAGTTGCTCGTGCCATGTCCTGGGATTATCGTGCACCGTTCGACTGAGAATTCGAATCAGGGTTTTGTTAGTGCTTTCGGCTTGTCCATTCCCCTGAGGGTAGGAAGGAGTAGAGAAAATCTGTTTAACTCCATATTCTTCAAGCAGCTGTTGTACTTGCTTGTTGGCAAAGGGGGTACCTTTATCAGTAATGATGTGCTTAGGTACGCCAAACCGACAAATGATGTATTCCTTAATAAATGTTGCAGTTGTCGCTCCAGTGGTTCCTCGAAGAGGGATGGCTTCAACCCATTTGGTAAAGTATTCCGTCACAGTTATGATATACTCATGCTGTTTTGAGGATGCTGGATTGATTTTCCCAATAATATCAAGTCTCCAGCTGTAGAAAGGCCATGGACTACTTACTGAGTGAAGAGGGGTGCAAGGAACATGGATGAGATTTCTGTGAGTCTGGCATTCACGACATTTCTGAACAAACGTCGCTGCATCATCCTCCATAGTTGGCCAGTAATACCTTTCGTGTACTTGGAGGAACAACTTCTTATTTCCTTGGTGTTCGCCTTCGTGCGTTTCCTTTAACATAATTGGGATTTCAGATTTTGCCAAACATCGTAGCAGATTTCCTCCAAAAATTTTGCGGTATAGGATTTTCTCATGAAATACGAATTTTTTGGCTTTTGTTTCAACTTGGCTGCATCCTTCTTGTTGGCAGGCAACACACCATCGCGAAGATAACTGATGTATGGTTCTCGCCAGTCCCCAACATAGCCAACGTTAAAGACCTCCAATTGATGTGGTGGCGCCTGACAACTAGAGCAAGAACCTTGGAGCGATCGGGATTGAATCTCCATATCCGGCCAGTAGTATCCAAGGCGTTGAAGACGTCGGTAAAGGGTCACTACCAACGTTTGTCCGCAGATCTCGCTGTGAATATGGTTAAGTTGTAGTTGTGCTTCTTCGTCTCCAAGACACCTTGACAGAGACCCATCTGGATTCCGGTGGTATAACACTCCATGAAGCATGAAAAAGCTTTGCAGGGTTTTGAGACTGACCTTTCCTTGGGAGAGCGAACTGTTTAGCTCTTGAATAATTGGTGTTCTCCATTCGTTGGTTTCAGCATCTTTAGATTGTGAGAGCTATGTTTACGCCACAGTCCGTCTCCTTACGTTCAAAGTTTCTTCCAAGCCTTCGAATCGCAGCTTCGAGGTTAATGTGGCTAGGAAATCGGCGTGCTTGTTGTTATTGCGGCCAATATGGGTTATGGTCGCATCAGCAAAGTAGTTCAATAGCTTTTCCGCCTCGGATCTATAAGGGTCCAGCGTCACCTCTTTGAGTGAGTATACTCCATTCATCTGATTGACCAACAATTTAGAGTCGCCTCTTACTTCTAGGTGTGTGGCTCCTGCTTGTTTGGCTAGTGACAATCCTATAAGGAAGGCTTCGTATTCTAATGAATTATTGGTGCACTGAAAGTCCAGCTTGAAAGAATGTGAAAAGATTTCTACCGTTGGAGACACTAGAACTATACCCGCTCCTACAGTATTACTACTAGGAGTAGCAGAACCGTCGAAATATAATAGCCATTCCTCCTCTTTGACAAAAGAGATTTCTGGAAATTCCCCAGGAAGGTCTTCATGCAGTGTGGTAGTTCATTCTCCTGGGAATGCCGCTAGCAGATCTGCTACCGCTTGCCCTTTGATAGCTTTGGGAGGAGCGCAAGTTATATCAAACTCTGACGTTTGGAGAAGCCATTTGGCCGGTCTGCCTATCAAGACCGGTTTTGAGAGTAAGAACTTGATAGGGTCAGCTCTGGATATTAACACCACTTTGTTCGACAGTAGATAAAGTCTGAATTTCTGCACAGCGTGAACTAGGGCTAAACATGATTTCTCTGCTTTGGGGTATCTGAGTTCAGCATCCCTCAAAGTACGACTGAAGTAGTATATAGGGTGTTTGATACCCTCATCATCCTCTTGTGCAAGGAGGGCCCCAGCAGCAGCATTGCTAGAGGAAGTGTAGAGGCATAACGGTCTTCCTTGTGTGGGAGATTTCATAACAACGGGTGATGACAATATTTGTTGTATCTTTCGAAACGCTTCTTGTTGCTTTGTGCTCCAAATGAAACTTGCTCCTTTCTTCAGTAAGGGGGTGAATGAAGCGATAAGCTGAGTCAAACCAGGTATAAAACGTCGGATGTAATTCACCTTGCCCATGAAGCTCTGGAGTTCTTTCACAGTTTGCAGAGGAGGCATCGTGAGAATAGCTTAGGTTTTGGTTGGATCGACCTTGATTCCTTAAGAGGTAACTTGGAATCCCAAAAATTTTCCGAAAGAGACTCCGAAAGCGCATTCTAGAGGGTTCATCTTCAATTTGGACTCGCGACACCTTTCAAACACTTGCCGTAGGATGTCCGTATGGGCTGATCGAGTCTTCGACTTGACCACTATGTCATCTACGTAATCTTTAACTTTCTTGTGCATAATATCATGAAAAATTACCGTCATGGCGCGTTGATAGGTAGCACCTGCATTTTTCAAACCAAAAGGCATCACAGTATAGTAGAAGTTTCCGAGAGGAGTTCTAAAAGCTGCATTACTCGCGTCGTGTTCATATATCTTTATCTGGTTGTAGCTGCTGTACCCATCCATGAAAGAGAACATGCCATGTCCGCTGGTGGCGTCTACTAGCATGTCAATATTGGGAAGGGGAAAATCGTCCTTGGGGCAGCATTTTTTCATATCTCTGAAATCAACACAGCATCTGATTTGGCCACTTTTCTTCTTTACAGGAACTACCTTGGCTAACCAGGTAGGATGGTGAAGGGCTTGATGAAGCCAGCAGTCAACAGCTTCTGAATCTTAGTCTTGATCTGCTCCTCCACATCGTGCTTGAACTGCCTTGGAGATTGTTTGATCGGTTTGGATCCAGGTATTATATATAGATGATGAGTGACCAGTTTTTTATCTAAGCCGGGCATTTCCTCATATGTCTATGAAAATATGTCTTGATACTCTTTGAGAAGATTTACGAGCTTTGTGTGTTCGTCCGCACATAGAGTCGAACTGATGGAGATAGGTCTTGGAGATTCTTCATCCCCGACGTTTATGACTTCGAGTTCATCGGTTATGGAGTCGGTGTCGTCCTGTAACTATTGCGGAGCATCTGGTACTTCTTCTTGTAGCCTGTCGTTGTTGTTGCATTCTATTGGGCGGAGTGCAGTAAACCTTGCTTGATGAACCTTGTGGATTCTCCTTTGGCTCAAACAGTTCCACGCCGCAAATCGGTGCATAAGAATACAATGACGCAGGGATACGAACAACTTCTTCATTCAGAATGGTTTTCAGGCATTGGTGATACGTTGAGGGAATGATCTTATTATCATGAAGCCATGGTCTCCCTAGTATCATGTGGTAGTCTGTCTCCTTCTCTATCACTTCGAATTTTACTTTCGAATGGACAGGCCCTACTGATATATTCAAATTAACGTACCCGTATGTGCTGGTTTGGTTTTCTTTGAAGTCCGTCATCATGGTAGGCTTCCGTATGATTTTTTCCGGTCGAACCCTGGTTGTCCTGAGAGTTTTAAGAGTAATGACATTCGAGGATGCTCCGTGTCAATAAGAGCTCTTTTGAATTATGAACCCTTAATGCGTGCATTAACATGCAGGGATCTGTTGTGACCTTCCTCTGCCATCATGTCATCTTCAGTGAACGTGACATTATTTATGAACATCTCTGATGTTTTAAAAGCTTGATTGCGCGAATGAGCCAAACGTGCGTCTAGAGCTATCTGATTGATTGCAGCAAACATCTCTGCTCGTTGATCCTTTGAGAGGTGTAGAAGCTCACAAAAATTTTCCACTAAAGAAGTCGCCTCCTGATCAACTGGTCGTTGGTTGGTGGTGAAGCTATTGACTTGAGGACGATCATTGGTTGAAGAGTTAGTCCTCATTGCTGGAATCTCCGGAGCAGAGAAGCCGCTCAAATCCGATGTCAGCTTGATGAGGAAGTTGAGTATGTTCTCTATCGTCTCTTTCATCACGTCCATGTTCCTTGTGTGCATTTCCTGTACTCGAGCCAATTCTATCAGGGTCAGAATTTCTCCATTGGCTGTGCGATCAGATAGAGCGTTGGAAGGAGGAGCATCATCATTTGAAGGATTCTGCTCGGAGTTTGGAGTTGAATTGATCCTAAGAACAACCATCTTGAATTTGAGAAAATTGAAATGAAATTTAAAATTGATCTTGCAACCGAGAGATTAATCTCCCACCGTGGTCGCCAGTTGTTTTGGGGTAAAAACTGATTCTGCTGTTTTTGGTAAATTTGGGTGTGTAGATGAGAAACGAGTTCAAACCCTAAACAAATGCGTTGCACAGGAGTACTTTTAGATTCGAGAGATCAATCTGTAAGACTTTGGCCTAAACCAAGAAATGGTCGTTCCAGATTCAATTCAGTCACAAGGTGAAGGAGAAAGGGTTGATCTTAGGGAGGGAAGCGAAGAAGGTGTTTGAGATCAGAATGTTGAATTATGAAGGTATGGTTGTCTTATGACTTGTATCAGAAAAATGGTTTCTGGATACTTGTGTTGATAACCCTTGTGTTCGTTTTCAAAATAGGTTGAAATCATATTTATACAAGTCATGTTCGAGCACACCCTGATCTCGTAGAAAGTGGAGGTGATTAGGCAATGGAGAGGTGGAGTTGTGTAAAAGTGGTGATCACCACGTTTCCACTATGAGAGGAAACTGGTCACGCCTTCACCCACTATCCCATTGTTGTTAACCGTCCATTCTTTGTTGACACGTTCTCGTAATGGGCGCGTTGCTCGTCGCACGCTGTAAACCGCCAGACCAATACCCCAGTGAGCATCCCCCAGTTTGTGACATGTTTGATGTCTCGATTAAGTGGGTCGAGTCGTGAGACTCGTCGCTGAAAGCAGTTTAGGTCAAATAATAAATTATTTTTGAAACCAATATTTATAAGACATCGCTTATAATCGATGTGCTAAAAGCATCGCTGTTTTGAGCTCAGTCGAATCAGTCACAGATTGAGCGTCTTAAAAGTAGCACGACCGGCCATCTTTGGGTGATCGTTTGAGGACCCTATGGGCATGTTATCACTTGGTCGATCGCACCCTGTGGAGAAAGAATGACCAGTGATCACAATGCTACTTTGTTAGTTTTCTGAAAATAAATCCGCATCGTCCAACTAGGCTGGCGAAGTTGGATGGTCGAGATGATTTGCGGCAGTTGTGTATCGTCGTTGACGCAACTTTAGGGTTTAGGGTCCGCGCGGCCAACCCTCTTTTGGGCGAGCGATTCGAGGCACTGGGTGCTAATTCGAACAGGTCGATCGACCATGTGCAAAGATGGGTTGCCGGTGAGCTTGCTGACATCTCCTAGGCCATCTAAAATTAGATATAAGCCACTCGATTTGGCTGGCGACGATGGATGGTCGTGATCGATTTGCGGCAGTAATATATTGCCGCAAACACCAATTAGGGTTTCAAAGCAGCGCGTTCACCCTACTTTGGGTGAACGATTCTATACGCTCTTGGCTTGCTGTGAACAAGTCGATCGACCATGTGCAAAGATGGGTTGCCGGTGAACACTCCAGCGCTTTTTTGACCGTTCAAGATGCAATCCAAGCCGTCCAACTAGGCTGGCTAAGTTGGACGGTCATGATGTTTTTGAGACCGTATTTTCCGATCTTAGCTCGTTTGAGCTTATTTTCAAGTAGCACGAACACCCATGTTTGGGTTAGCGTTTGAAGCACTTGTTGAATCGCGCGGCCAAATCGTGTGGTCGTGATCATTTTTGAGACTGATATGAACTGTCTAGATTTTCCTTAAGGAATTTAAACGTGTTCGATCGCGCTAATTTTTAATTAAAAAGTGTGTAAACATGCTGATCTCTTTATAGAGAGTGGTGTGGCCTATGTGAGTGTTTTCATGCAGGTCTCAATACTGACACTTCGGGAGATTCATGCTACTCTGCTGCGAGCGAACATTAATCGTCATGTCATGCCAATATTGAGAGTTCGGCTGGGAACATTGCAAGGAAAATACTAGGCAGGCAATGCATTAGTAAATAATGCAATAGATTAAAATTTACAAAATATTAGGGGTTGTTGCTTCACCACCATTATAAATATATTTCATAAATATGTTGAATTGCTCAATACATATGTAAGTAAAAGAGGCATGGACACTCATTACTTTAAAATGGCATGTATTCCTTTGCAGGATGACGGCGCTAAATATGGGGTTTTACGATCCTAACCCTGAACTGAAAACCACCATCAAAAATCGGGTAGCACGATTATTTGCATTTGTTTGGAAAACAGAATTATTGAGCATGCATAAACTTGTTTTACGATACACATAATTATAATCAAAACTTTAAGTGCATTAAGTTCAACACCAGGATCATCTAAAATATAACACCATCCCAAAAGAGTGTTACAACTTAAAACTTAAACAACCAAGTCTTAAAACCTTAAACTTTTAATACCTAAAACTTAAACCTATAAATCATGGAGCACCAACATCAGGAGCGAGAACACCAGAGCATTTGCAAGCAGAAATTTTCGCTTCAAAGAATGGCTTGAACTTCAGCCATTTCTTCAAACATATCTTCCAAATGTCTGTCGAGATCCCTCGATGAAATCAAATCCCTCATTCTCCTTGCAAACCTGATGGCCTCATGAAGCTATTATAGTGCAAGCTTGTCTACCAGTGCGAGGGTTTCCTCCAGACGGGTCTCACCGCCATAGGCGAACTTGTAGAGGCTTCTTTGTGGCACGCGTTGTGGTACCATGTGAATATCCTCCTGGGTGAGCTCTCGAGAGTAAAATGCTAGGTGGCCGAAGTCCATATCTACAAAAAAACAAAAAATTAGTTAACAATCGGTACATAGGAAAACATATGTAATCCGATTGTAAACACAAAAACACACATGAATTTTAAAAATCTGCAATCGGTTTATGTGGTAATCCAAGTTCCTCATCCCATTCATAGCTAGTAGCAAACCACCATATTCTGCATGTTCTGCTCCTACATATGCTTCTGTGTAGATGATCCATGTATGTAGGTACCTATAAAGTCACGAACGATCAGTCCAATCGCAGTATTATGTGCTATTGTTTTTAGAAGATGCATCACAACATATATACAAGTAAGGATTTGCTGGTGGTAGCCAACAAGGAAAAATTTTGGGGTTCAGTTGGACGTTTGAAGTACCACTCTTTTTATGTTTCACAGCTTTTCCTATTGTATAGTTCAGATTTTGTATTTGTTTTACTGTTTCAATTGGGTTCGGCTTGATCTTGAAAAATGAAAATGCATCTTGTTTTCCGTATCTCCCATGTTGTGTTATCTATCTTCACAATCCAATCTTCATCTATAATGTTCATATTGTTGGTAAATCGACAAACTAGTTGTTTATCCAATCTGGACTGACACTTTAACATTAGTATTCTGCATATTAGAGCTAGCTCCCGAATTGAAAGCCACATTCTTGAGAAAGAACACTCCCAAAGTATATGTTTTGTAGTTTCCACTACATTTTTGCACATTTTACAGATTTCACCTCTGTAACCCATGACTCTTGCCATTTTATCATTAGAAGGTAATATATCAGAGACACATTTCCTGAGAAAATGCTTCACTCGTGGCAAAGTATTGATATTCCAAAGTTTGTTCCATAATTTATTTGCTTCTTCATTAAAAACTTGGCTATGATTTTGCTTGATATCCAACAACTTCTGATAGACGCATTTATGTGTCTATTTTGATCTTAATTATCTATTTTGTTAGTATCCATTTTTGTACTTATTGTGGCATTTTATGTCTTTGTAGGTATTTTTGGAGAAATAAGCTTTTACGGAGAAATTGGCTCGAAAAGTGGTATTTGGACCCCGGAAAAGTACTAAAGGCACACCAAGAAATGTAATGAAGACACCTAGAAATATTACTCAGGGCACCCTAGGAATGCGTTAAAGGCACCCAAGGAATTTGCTAAAGGAACCCTAAAATGGATAAGGGCACCCATTACTATCGGCGCCCCAACAAATTGGCTAAGGGGCACCTTCTTCTTTTTCCTTTGAATTTATGGATTTGGCGGGAAAAATTAGGCTTGAGTATCCAGAATTAGGGTTTGAGAATTGGAAGCTCTGTAGTGAGACTAAATCGCTGGAATTGATTGGGTATATTCTTTTGGGCTTAACAGGCGTGATAGTGGCTTTGGATTCATCTCAAATTGTCTGGATAATCCGTATTTGAAGAAAACAGGTTCACGGGTTTAACAGAAATTTGGGAAAAACAGTTTCAAATCTGCAATATTTTCTGCTTGGATTTATGCAAAGATTTGGTGAGATTTAATCGGAAGAATCAACTGATACCAGCCTGTTATAGTCAAACAGATATGGTAAGTCTTTTGAATTCGAAGAAAAAGGGAAGAACACATAGTTTCAAGTAAACAGGGAGTAGTAAAATAAACACGAGATTTTCTACACTTTCCCGAGTATAACTGAGGAGTGCGTGTGGCTTAGACGAGTTTGACTCAATCTTCTACGTACAATCAACGGGTTTGGAGCGGTGGAGATGAAGAATATCGCGTGCAAGTGATAAAACATGAAATTATTCCCGTATAATGGCCGTGAAGAATAATGAATTAATTGTGAGGATGTTTGAAGTTATTACAAAGATTTCTTGTAGGCTGTGACTATATAAAGGTTGTAAGGGAATCATAGAAGGGGACGAAGTGATTGGGGATAGAACAGAGAGCTGCAGAGAAGAAACCAGAGTTCGTAGGAAAAGTTCCCTGCTGTTGCTGGTGAAGAAGAAGCTGAAGAACAAAAGCCCGCAGAAGACAGCCGCAAAATCTGCCACAAAACAGAACTGTCGTTCTTCCTACATTGTAATTCTTTGTTACAGTTAATTCACAACGCTTATAAACGTTGCAGTTTTCTGTTTTTATTATTCTTCTCTCTTTTCACCATTGTAAACACACTTTTGAGCTATGAATAATTATTTTGAGCGTGTTTTCACCATTTGGAGCTAAACCCCATCACTGGGATGACGGAGGAAGCCAATTCTCATCAATGTGGTAACTTTATTTAATTCTTTTTGTGACTTTTGCATTAATATAATTTGAATTATGATTTTAATTTAATTAGTTGTCATTTAGTTTGATGAGTTATGCTTTGCTTAAGTGTTTTGATAACTCATGCTTACCATTTACAATTAATCTTTTATAAAATCTACCTTGGCAAAGATTTAGAGTCAATAATTATTATTTTTGGAGCTATAATTGTCTAAGAATTAATAATTGAACCATAGGATATGAGTTTGGTGGAATCCTAATTCCCAATAATCTCTCAATATTGTCATTATCTTTTATTTTATTTTCCAGTTTAATTTTATAATTTAAGTCTAAAATCAACTTCCCAAGACCGAGAATCGAATCCCTACTTATCACTGTAAAAACTGCATCAACTTCCGATAAGATGACTTTACTAGAGTCCAAACTAATCTGTCTTCATTAGTGTTAGGGATACAAGTTTGCAGAATTCGTTCCGCATCACCTGACAAAAAAAATTCTCTCAACAACGTCTACTTTCCATGATTTTGTGTTTTTACCGATCAACTCAGCTACTTGTCATAATTTCTAACTTCGAACAACTGGAATTGGAGGAGTTTGACTACTCTTTATCCATCACCAACAACCCAAAAATTGTAATTTTTTTAATAAAATCCATGCTTCCTTGAATACTCTGTCAGGCCCATGTAGAATTATTTTTCTTCTTAGCATGAAGAGCTTCAGTATTTGGGATGTATTTCTGTTTTAGCGCATTAGCCCATAATTGTTTATCATGGTTATAGATTTTCCGCCCAACTTTTGCTAGAAGTGCTTGGTTAAATCAAGAAATCACATACCTCCCGTAATTTTATCTCTACAGACTTTAGGCCAAGAAATTAAAAATAAAAACTTCCCTTTTGTTTTGTCCCACCAATAATCACGCTGAACTTTATCCATTTCTTTGATTGTTGCTTCTGGTATCTTCAAGATTACTATATGATGAGATGGAATTGCATTGAGAACACTTTTTACCATAACTCTCCACTTGATTTATAAACTTCCCCTTCCACTTTGATAAACTCTGCTTCATGTTTTCTTCTAAGCTCGAGAAATAAGTAGTTTTTTTTTTTGTTTAGAAATAAAGGAGTACAAGATACTTTTCTTCAAGACTCATTTTCTTCATCTTCAATCTTCTTATGATTCCGTACTCAAAAGCCAATTCCTATAAATTGTTAAGCATAAAACCATCTCTGTAAAAAAATAATTTTAATTACTCGCAGATTTATCATCATTTCTTATTATTTTTTCTATTGGGTACAAAAACTTATGTGGGTCAGTGTTACTATCCTTCAAAAATCCACTACCAAAAACTGGAATGAATAATAAACTAAAACACTTCTTAATTAGGCTTTTCAAATAACAAGGTGAAAATATTTTGTCCATACATTTTTATATAAGAAGTCTTCAGGTTGAATTAACAATAAATTGAAACTATTAATTAGCATAGGCATGCACCAAAAATTAACATAGAAACAAATATCGTATCAAATAACTATTCCTAAAATATTAATACATGAATTACATATATTTTATATTTTTAAATTAAAAAAGTAACACATAATCACATATGAGAAACTTGAATAAAATTGAAACCCTTACCCAATTTTGAAACACAGAATAAAATTGGGTCATTAGATCTCAGGAATTCTCGTGTTTTATTTTCCGTGTGAACTATTGTTCATGCACATTGGATTGTCTGACTTTCAACGTTTTGATGTGATTAAGGTTGTTCAGATGATAAGGAGTACGGTGCAATATGATACATTATAGGGGTTTCATTCAATATAACTAAAATTTTCAATGACTTAATCCAAATATTATGTAAAATCAAACTTATCCAGAAATTTTCTTCTCTCTTTGTTTTCAACTTAGGGCTCTTAAGAAATGAAGACGATGAAGATGGCGAAAATTTAGCGTTCAATCAAAATTTTCTGAGACTTTGTTGGTGAAAAATGTAATGGATTTATTACCAGGTTAGGTTATTTATTTATTTTTTTGAATTATGCTTCCCAATGCTATTTACCATTGCTTCTCAATTTTGAAAAAAAATGTATGTTTTATGCGAACGTTTACTTTTCTACTCTTATTTTTATATGTTGCTTTCTATGAACCTATTATAAACGTCAAATTTATTTTTCTGATTAGTGCAGTTTAGTTATTTGTAAGTGCACCATAATCTCTAGCACCATTCCAGACTCATCAAAGTAAGCCTCAAGCTTTGCATCTTTTGGAATTCGTGTCGCGATCTGGATATCCCTAACAAATTCACCCGGTGGACAGTGCTCTAGTGATGGATCTGCGAGCTCAAATGTCCTGTCGTCTCTTTTGATGAATGTCATTCTTGCAGCACATGATATCTTTACGATGCCACAAGTAAGAGTACTCCTCCAGGAGACATTTACCCTCTGTAAATCAGTAAAGGGCAAGGTAACAACAATCTAGTAACCTTTTTCATCCTTATAAATAGATTTTGCAGCAACATGTCCATAGGTGTTATTCCTCATTGTCCCATTAAACCCATTCAACTAGGTAAGGGTCAACTAGGTGGATCTCAATATTACCAAAAGAAGAAATATGTTTAAATCTCAATTTTAACTAATTCGTAAGATACTTTAATTTGTAAGCTCATCAAATACTTAATTATATGTCCACCTTATGGCTTCGAGAATAATGTACACTCTCTAGATAATCTATTGAATCATATTTAATAAACTTATTTTTTACCTCATTGACATCAGCTTTATATTCTAATTGGTTTTAAAGGGGCATCATACTACTCTAACTATTTCTTAACTTTTTTTTTTCCTGTTGAGCCAACATGAAATTGATCTAAGGGATCACTTTAAATGAGATTGGTTTAGTCATAGTGAGGATTGTTTGAAACATGGTATCACTATAGACCAAAATTACCACAACACCATCTCTCTTTGGTTCCAACAAAAACTCTAAGCTACTTATATGATTTTTAGTTAACAGAGCTAAATTGGAGAAATCAAATTAATTAAAATGATGAGGGTAGCAAGTAAACCACAATCTTTTCGATATCAACCTACAAGTCATATACCTTGTGTGATCTAGTATAGACAGAAACTTTTAAAAAGATAGCAACCACAAGGTAGTTCGAAACAGAACCTTAAACTATAAGGATGAACCCAAGTGTTTGGGATTAACGTACAAGTGCAATTACTTTAAATATAACTTAAACAAATTATAATGCGGAAAGTATAGTAAAAGCACACAACAAGATTTTGTTAACGAGGAAACCGCAAATGCAGAAAACCCCGGGACCTAGTCCAGTTTTGAATACTCTCATAACTAAGCCGCTATACAAAGATATTACCAACTTCGTATAGTTGAGACCAAGTAAACTACCCCTAATTACCTAGTTTCCTCAGTATCCCTGCGCCTACAACCAATCTGGCCAACACATGTGAATTCTAAGATAGAGTCCACTATCTTAAGTTGCTTAAGTTTATCTGAAGACTTTAAGCACTCAACCCTTTTGAAAACACGAGGGTACCCAAATACACCACAATCTTTAATTTATCCACATATAAGTACTCTTACCGAAAGTGATCGTCTATGGACAAAGTCGAGATAGTACAACAAATCGGTATTCACACTTTGTGTGATTGTCTATGGATACGATATGGAGACAATACGACCACCAAAGTGTGATACTCTATAATAAGTTCGGACTTAACTAAACTCCATAGGATCACTATCAAGTATGACATAGTTAACGTTTGTGTAATTTACTTCAAATTATATAAACAAATATAATTGCGGAAAATAAAAGTAAATCACACAGCAAGATTTTGTTAACGAGGAAAACTGCAAATGCAGAAAAACCCCGGGACCAAGTCCAGAATTGAATACTCTAAGAATTAAGCCGCTATACAAAATCTAAACCAACTTCGTATAGTTGAGACCAAGCAACTACCCCTAGTTCACTCAGTTTCCTCAGTATCCCTGCGCTTCCGACTTCGATGAGTGCACGCACTGGAACAATTCCTTTGGATCGTATTCCAAACAGTATAGGAACAACAAATTTGCTTAGTAACAACTCTATTGATTCTTTAAGATAAGATATCTCAAGTCATACGCAAAGGCTCTTCCGTTTAAACTAATGAACTCCTTTGCCTGGTGTTGATGGTGGATTTTCATTTAAGGCTAAAATTGTAAAGGCCAAAATTATGCGCTAACATCTTGCAAAAGATAAAGCCATTAATAAGTGATGAATACTTCTTCACTTTACTAATTCACCTAGAATGGAGCATGTGGCAACAATCCCAGTATTCTGTGAATTAAGTACACGAAATTCATCCAGGTTGGAGCATGTGGCAACAATCCCATATACCCTGTGAATTTACAACATTATTAATTAATGCATAACCAGCCTTGTATTTCCTGTACTCATTACGGTGCGGCATGACGACTGAGTGTTGTTCTCAGCAGAGCAACACGAACCTCCAAGCATTAATAATGAAGCATGTACGAAATACCCGTACATGCTACAACTCTCGGTGTGTTATACTAGCCCGATTGAGCCTACAACTCTCGGTGTGTTATACTAGCCCGATTGAGCATACATCTCTCGGTGTGTTATACTAGCCCGATTGAGCATGTTTGAACTGGGACTGTCCCATATCAGTCTCAGAAACGATCACAACCATCCAACTTCACCAACATGATTGGATGGCTTAGATTGAATCCATGACCCCAAGCAGGTATTGGAATATTCACTACTAACCCAACGCAGGCCCCACATGGTTGGTCTCCCCAAAAGGGTGGCATAGCTTGCCAAACCGTCCAAGCCAAAGCAATATGGACGAAAAAACCTAAATTAGGGTTTGCGGCACATTACATGTATCGCAAAACAATCTTAACCATCCATCTTAGCAGGCATAGATGGAGGGTGTAGATGTAGATTCAAAGGGCCCAGAGCATGTTAACACAAACACCGTGGGCCCGCCTACATACATGAATGATCGGTCAGGACCAACTATAGTTGGTCGTTCCAGTTCGTGCGCCCAAACAACGCATGACGCACGGACGGTGAAACCCTAATTAGGGTTTGAACAATCACGAGAGTCCATTTTCTCCTGCACGAATGAAGGGTCCAGGAATAGACTAAACAGGTCCGGTGCGTATCAACATGACCACCGTGGCCTCATCTATCTCCACACCCGATCGACCAAGGCATATCATGCATGTTTTCCTCGATTCGCACGCCCGAACTAGGCATGGTCGCACCTCCCGATTGCAAACTAATCTCGACCACTCAACTTTGCCGGACAAATTGAGTGGCTTAGATCACGTTTCTATGGGATATTAAGGTATGGACGTGTATACCATCTCGCCGTCTGTATACCAGACTAATCGGCCAAGATCGACCAAGCTTGGTCGTCTTGAAACGCGCGCCCGAAGTGGGAATGTGCGCGGCTTTTGCGGCACCATATTTCTGTTGCAAATTGATCTCGACCACTTAACTTCGCCGGACAAATTGAGTGGCCCAGATCACACTTTCACGAGACAATGAGGTATGGGCGCCTACACCGTCATGTCGTCTACACACATGCACGATCGGCCCTGCCAAAATTGTATCCCAATCTTGGATTCGACCAAGCTGAAGAGTGATGCTTGCGCACCTCTTCAAAAACCCTAATTCCACCAACGGACGCAGATGAGTGTCTCAAAGATCATCTCGTCCGTCCAACTTCACCGGCTTGGTTATACAACCATGGTCAGGAGTTAATTGGTCAGTGAGGCGTCATGGTGATCACCACCCGTCACTCTACCACACCATGATGCAGTACCTGCATAGAATACACACGATACTTCACAAGTATCGACTTCCTAAATAACTTAGTTATTTAATCTAGCATTACATGCTAATTTCTGTGGGTCCCAGAATCCACACACTCAAGACATCAATCATGTCACAAACTGGTGGATACATACTGGGGTATTGGTCTGGCGGTTACAGCGTGCAGCGTGCAACGCGCCATCACAAGAACGTGTCAGGAAGTCATGGACGGTTAGAGATGACAGGAGAAGTGGGCAAGACTGGTCGTGTAACACTAACATACAACTCCACTACTCCATCACTCCACTTCCTCCACTTCCCACGAGAGACGTGAATAAGGCTCAAATGACTTGTATAAATAGGTTCTCCTCCCTATTTCCAAGGACAACAAGAACAAGTCCAGACAACAGAAGCAAGTGTTGATACCATCGTATTCAAACACCAGAACTGATAGCTTACATCCTGCAAGCCATTCCAGCTTTCTGATACAAGTCATACATAACCAACACCTTCACAATCTCAACACCTTCTTCGCTTCCCTCCCTAAGATAAACCCCATCTCCTTCACCTTGTGACCGAAACAAGTCTGGAACGACCATTTCTTGGTTTAGGCCGGATTTGTACAGATTTATTTCTCGAATCTACAAGCACTCCCGTGTAGTGCGTTTGTTTAAGGTTTAGACTCATTTCTCATCCACACACGCCAAATTACCAAAATCGGCAAAAATAGTTTTCACCCATAAACAATTGGCGACCACAACGGGAGGTTAATCTCTAGGTTGTAAAGTCAATTTCTTCAAAATCCGATTCAATTTTATCAATTTCAAAAAGGGTAGATCTTAGGACCAATTCAATTATCAATCCATTTCAAGATGGTGGAACTCAGGTCTGGATCAACAATCAATTCTGATGGAGCTAGTGTGGATAACACTCCCGGTGTCGATGTACTTGTCAGTAGAGCTACCGTGGTCAATACATATTATGGAGCCGTCACTTCTACCACCAGTGCCAGCGGAGCGGGAGATGTTCCAGTAAGTGTAACACCTCCCATCACCAGAGCCAGAGCAGCCGCAAATCCCGGAATCTCATCAAGTGTAACACCTCTGGTAGTCACCAGATCAACAACTTCCGCTCCTTCATCAGTACGAGGAGCCGGAGGGACGAGAGGAGGACCATTACCCATTACCATTGCAGACTTGATGGAGAAGCAGGAAGTTATTGCTAAGACTCAAATGGATATGGCTGCAACTCAGAAATAGGTACTCACTTTTCTTAAGACATTAACTGATCGATTGCCACAAGAGTCGCGATAGCCCCTGGAGCAAAAAAGGAACGCATTCAACGCACCGGAGAAGGTACTTCAGCAGCGCGGACCTCCATGGACCTGATCAAAGAAGCAACATCAGATATGAGCGGTCCTGTCATGGAGACTCCTGCACTGGGGACTGATCCTCACAACGATCCTCCTAAAGTCAATAGTTTCACTATGAACCAGAGGCCGGTGGATCGGGAAGCGGTTTCTCTAGTGGAAAGTTTATGCGAACTTTCACACCTCTCGAAGAATCAGCGCGCGGAGACGTTTTGCTGCAATCAACCAGAGGAAGGTCACGACCGTGCCCTACATGTCACCGCACGCATCAAGGATTCAGAGTTCAAGACGGCCCTTATCTACACAGGAGCGTCTTCGAATGTGATTACTTTCAAGACTCCCAAGGTTCTCCCAGGCAAGGTCGTACGGAAGCCTACCACAATGATGGACTTCGAGGGAAACCAAACCAGCACATACGGGAAAAGCTCCACGGAAAGAATCATACAAGTTCGTTGCGTCCCACTCCCCACGTGGGCGTCAATTCAGGAAGAAAACCGGCTTGCATCATTGAAGGCTAAAACCCACGATGCATCTTTGCTGACGAAGCATTCTTCTCCATCCACCACCCACGTTCACACAAAAGTGAAGCCACGACCCCACGTTCACACAAAGAGGGAACGAACTTTTGTGGCACCAACTCCACAACCGATGAGATCGTGACTCCTAGGCCTATCTCCATCATCTCAACCTTGTAATAAACGGGAAAATATTCGCTTGGAGATATGAAGAAATGCCACCCATCATCTACATGTCATACCTGATCCAAGCCATTATGGATAGATCAATTTGAACAGTGGAGAGTGTTACCCAATCTCTCCACCCATTGGAATGCTATTTGGTTAAAGAATGCAAAACGCTCTAAAATCTTCCCACTGGATCCGATACCTCAAGGGAGAAGCCCCAAAGAACAAGTGCTAGATGCTCCACAAGAATCCGCGCTTTGGTCATCCTTTGGAGCTATTGTGCGCTCATCTACAACAACATATGCCCTCGATGAAAGACCTGGGCCTGCTTGAGTAATGAAGAGCCTCATTGTTTATAGAGGCATATATCTCACCAATAAACCTTCACCTATCTTCGGGATTCTTGCGTCTGTAAACTCCAACTCCGGTACCACATGCACGACTCCCACAATGATGAAACAATGTCCAAGATATTCCATATCCTGGCTCGAAGGCCTTCCTTCACCGTCAATCAAGGAATTCTTCATTTGAGCAAGAAGCATGGAATTCGCAAGGGAAAATCGACTTCAACGCTCCCTCTAGCGTAAGTGCTTCAATGGTCTATTCAAGAGCCACCTCAACGCTCTCCAGGACCCATGATCATTCTCTCCCAGGATCCACCTCAACGTGAAACCACTTTAACATCCTCTCGATTTCAAAAAATTAATAATCAACTCTTTGATGTACTCATTGCTCAACATACTCTCATCCATCCTTCATGAGGGTCCACGAGCATGAAAAACCTAAGTCGAGAGAAGGGTTATCTTGTGGAACGGATATTTTCATATAGACTCAACTCATCATCAATGTTCGGCATCTTTGGGACTTGGCACCATTATCCCCGGAAGACATCTCAACATAAAAGATGAAACCTTTCACACACGACGAACACACATTCACGTTGGAGTACACAAGGCTGGTATTGGGTCCAATTCTTCCGGTTTGCTCAGTTTCCTGTTGATCAAGTCACAAGTCTGGTATTAATCAAGTGAAAAGTCCTGTTTATATGGTATTGATCAAGACAAGTGCAAAGTGAAGCAAGTCATTATTGATCAAGTCACAAGTCTGGTATTGTAAGTCACAAGGGAATGATTTCTCAATAAGTCCGTATTTCTCAAGTCACAAGTCTGGTATTGATCAAGTCACAAGTGATCAAGTCACAAGTCCGGTTGTAGGATCAAAATATCGCGACATCAATACTTCGCGAGATTAATAAATAGCGATATCGCGAGGGAGTCACAGAGAAGTAAAATAAATGACGCAATGAATGACGACAGCCAGAACATGAGAAGAATGTGAAGACTCTGCGAGATTTAGGAGTGTCGTGAGAGTTGGAATGTGTACACTTATATTTCGCAGGGCATTCTAAAAATAAAGGACAGATCCAACCCTATATAAAGGTTTGAGTTAGTCTATTGTAGGGAGAGTTATTTTTGAATTGTTAAGCAAGTCATTACGAGAGAGAAAATTTAGAGTGATTGTAATTTCTTTAGCTCTGTTCTATCTTCCTTTGTAAACATTTCAAGAAAATAATCAATAAAATCTATAGCTATTCATCTTCAAATGGATTAGTTAAGTAAATTCTAGTGAGGGGTGTAGTGTGGGATTTCATGCAACTACATATGCGCTAGAAACAGGGACTGAGTATAAGATCAACCTTGTGAATTGAAAGAATCAGGAGTAACAAGAAAGAAATTTGAATAATTTTCAACAATTTACTAAAATTGAGAAATGGCTAGAAGAAGAATGCATCAGAACAACCAACAATTGTAAGGAGAAGCGGGAGATTAGCTGGAGAAAGGAGAAATGAAGTAGGTGAACCATCAAGAATAAACGCAAGAGATATAGAAGAAGGCCAAATTTAACCACCAATTCAACCACCAATTCAACCACCAATTCAACTACCAATTCAACCACCAATTCAACCACCACCGAATAGAGTAATAGATTATGATAGGGTGAGTGTGCATACATGGAGATCAAATTCTATGGAAGAAAGAGAAGAAGTGCAACAATTGATAAATAATGGACAAGAGGAGAGAAATCAAAAAGAGATGGGAGAAACGGCTCATAGAAATGAAGAAATCGCAGCATTAGAAACGTTGAGGCAACAATACATGAAGAAAGGCGATTAGAAGCGGAAGAACGCGCAAATTTAACAAGGCAAAACCATGAGTTAAGAATGGAAAATATGAGGTTGCAGAATAGGAGCTCGAGAAGTAATACCAAATCAAGATCAGGATCGGTTAGAGATGATATGAGGAGAATATTACCTGTAGAAAATGTTAATGAAGAAAATCTAGGAAGAGAGCCAAATCTCGATGAAGGATGCTGCGAAAGAAGGGAAATAGTGTGTATTCCACGTCCTGAGATTTTATAGAATGTCCAAAATAACGGAAATCAAGGAAATAGGCAGCAAAATGGTCCAATTGATGAAGAAAATCAGGAAGAAGGAAGAAGAATATTGCATGTGAGAGAAATACAGAGGAAACAAAAGGAGATTAAAGATGACATCGAAAAGCATTATATTGAACAAGCGCGTCTAGCTTGCGAAAGGGAAAGATTAAGAGTAGAAATGGAAGAACGGGAATTGGAGGAAGCAATTCGGCAGAACAATCATGACAATCGTGAAAGAAGGCGCGAGCAAAATTAACAATGGAAATATCAATGAAGAATATGAAAGAATACAAAGGAGAGCTGATAGACAACCAAGAAGAGAAAATGATAGATACAATGGTGTGCCAATTCGTGAACGAGATGGAGGAGAAAGTCGCGAGAGAAAGAGAGAGAGAAAATGTTTGAACAAGAAAATCAAGATAGACATGAACTATAAATTCGAACCACGATGTAAATGAACAAATCTTAAGAGAGTTGGCGAGAGATGAGAGGAATGTTGAACAATAGAAGAGGAGGAGGAAGAAGACAATTGGATGAGGCCATCGAAGAAGCTACAAAACCCCTTTACACTAGAGGTGCGGTTAGGAGGAATACCCCCAAAGTGCAATTTACCCGCACTAACCAGCATTTTTGATGGAACAACTTGCGCAATACAACATATCAAAGCGTATGTGAGATGTATGCTACAGTGGGAAAATCATGACGCCATATTGTGCAAATATTTCGCATCAAGTTTAACAGGAGAAGCACTGAAATGGTTTGAGGGTTTGCCAAGAAACACAATCACGTCATTCAACCATTTACAAGCTATATTCTTAGGGGCATATATAAGTAACAACTCCTCGCGACCAGGAATTGAAGATGTATTTGGGCTGAAACAAAGAGTTGGCGAAAGTTTAAGACACTTAACTGTGAGATGGAAGACGATGTGTAGCGAGATGGCTGGACGAGTGGATGAAAGATATCTCATTTTATCATTCATAAAGCGCTATGTTCGCAACCAATTTGTTATATATTCAAATCTTTAGATTTAAGAATACAATTACAATGACTGAGTTGCGAGAACTTCAGGAGGAATATATTGCTTTAGAGGAAAGGCAAAACGAGATGGAATCATACCCAGTTGCGAATACAAATTCGAACGCTGCGAATACAAGTTTATTACCCACAATGATAAACACGGTGGCGAGCACTTCGCAAGGTCAACAAGAAAGGATAATAGATGATGGACAGCCAAAGATAGTAGCCATGGGAAGCCGTGATCAAGAAGAATTTGAGAGAGAAAGGAACTACTACAACCGTGGCGGTAATAACAAAATTCAAAGACTTGATCATCCGCAAGAAACTTATGGAAGTCAAAGGCGAATTATCATGGAGGGCAGCGACGTCACGCGAGTAGTATGGGAAGAAATCAAAATGCCACCATTAAATACTAGTGTTGAAAAAATATGAGAAGCTATACTCTTGATGGAAAACATACCCGCGCCATGGAACATGGGGAATGAGCCACCACCAAGTGATAGAAGTCACGAGTTACGTACCACCGCTTTCATGGGCACTTAACAAATGACTGCAGAAATATAAAAAGAATTATCCTCAGAATGATTGACCAAGGAAAGTTGAGTCATTTTCTAAAAAGTGAAGAGAAGGTTCAGCCATTACCACCACCACCGAAATAAATGAGAACAAATTCAAGAAAGGGGAAAGAAACATTCGTAATAGAAGTTGGATCGAAAGCTAAAAATTTGTTTTGCAACTCCATTGTACACTCAACCGAACAATTGAAGATTTTCATGATAATAATCTCGGTAGGGTTTTTCGCGAGGGATGCTAATAATAAAGAAGTGATGAACATTGCGAAGACATCGCAGATTAAAAGAATGGCAAATGTTATTTCTTTCACCGTTAAGAGATTCTGGAGGCGAGAGAGACGCATGATAGCATTGGTTGTAAAATTGGAAATTAATCCAAAACTTGTAGATGGCGAAGACAGACGAATTGAGGGAAATGATCAATAAAATCTTAATTCATACGGGGAGCTCAGTAAATATTCTTTTCTACCATACTTACAAGACTATGGGGGGGGGAAGGATGAAGAATTGATACCTTCGACGTATAAGATATATGGTTTCAATGGCACATCGAATAAGCCTAAAGGAGAAGTTCATATGAGAATACCCTTGCAAGGATTATCAACGGGGATTTTGTTACGATGTAGTCGATGGAGTCCCCTTATAATGCATTGATCGGAAGGCCATGGTTGCACGAAATTCAGGCGTAGCGTCGACTTATCATCAATGCATAAAGTTTCCTCATCCTAGCGGTGTCGGAATTATAAAGGGAGATTGGACGGAAGGACAAAAATGCTATGAGATCGACGTGGAGCGTTGAGAGAGAAAAGAAAGGGTTGGAAGCAACATGCAAAAGATGAACAAAGAAGAGAAAGATTAATGGTGGATACCATAGTGTAAGAAGAGAAGATACATTGCGAAACAAGTACATGAAAACAGTTGAAAATTATGATGGAAAGGAATCATTAAGAGATTTGGATGGTGCAGAGGCAGAGAGCAGCAGGAGCAAAAAGTGTAAGAAATGAATAATCATCAAAAAGTAATGACAAAAGCATGTTAAGGGTAAGAGGAAGAAAAAATAATTGAAGAAGAAATATGCGAGAATCTCGCCATCAAGAATGTATGACAATTTGATTGAAGAATTGAAAAACAAAAATGATTAAACAATGTAAGATTGTGCGATAGCTTCGCAAACAAAATGAATGATTGAATGAATTAACAAAAATGAAAGAGTGAGTGAATGGGACGAACCTTTATGGCGTACACCTAGTTCGCGAATGATATTTCGCAAGAGGCAAATGTAAGACCTAAAGTGCGTCATATATTATCTCTTGACATGGCTCGATGAAAAGGTTACACCGCTCCGGAACTGAGTCATGGAGATTTGGGGCCCATGAAAGCCTATCCGGGAGAGATACCTTGGATTTCCAACTATATATATAAGGTTATACCCTGGTTGGACGCCCGAGGGTCTCTTCCAAGGAGTCAGTGTATGCTCAAGGCGCCGGGGTACACGGTTGAGCCAAGAGTGCACGGGGCATTTGAAGTGTCTCGGCCATTCTTGGCAAGTCTTGGTATATGCACTCCACTTAGGGTGCGGTCTCGTAACCATAAACCATATAGGTATAAGGGATAAGAGGCTGCGAAAACAAACAACTTTGTTGTTAAGACCGGATGGGAGGAGCTAGTCTTGTATGGCGATGTACGCCTCCTTGAAGGGGCAACCAGGGAGAAGATCAGGGCGGCACCCTCCATTAGGAGGTGATAAGTGTCAAAAGACGCAAATGTCATGAGGCTTTATTTTCAAGGAAATTTAGACTTGTCATATTTGTGCGATGATCTGTAGAGGCAATAATACTAACGCAAGGATAAGACGAGATCAATGGGTTTTTGCATGAAAATGTAAAAACGTCCCGCGAATTTCGCAAAGACTATTTTAATGTCATGGGATTTTACATTCGCAAGAGTATTTAATCTGTCATATTGTCGCAAATAAAATATCCTGCAGAGGCAAAAATACTTAAGAAATGATAAGACAAGGTCAATGGGTCATTACATGAAAATGTAAAGACGTCCTGCGATTTTGTCGAACGAGGGGTGGCGAAATAAGACCTTTAATTAGGAAGGCAAAATCACTTCATTTGTGAAGACAAAAATAAAGATATAGCCATACAAAAATTGAGGAAGCAAATAAGAGTTACCAACAATAAGGGCAAAATTCAAACAAATCTCTCATTTGAAAAGAAAACAAAGATTGAATTCATATTTAGCAATCCAAGAAATTTACAATGAGGGGTTATAGAAATAGAAGATTAAAAGGGTATATATACTTTTACAAGAAGCGAAAGAAGAAAAAGAAGTTATTTCTTTGAGGATTCTTCTTCTTTGTCGTTCCATCATTCTTTTCGCGAGATTCTTCTTCTTCGCTAGCTTCACTATCGGAGACATCCGAGAAAGGCATATCTTCGGGAATATCATCGCGAAGACAAGGATATGAACTAAGAGGAATGCGGTGATCATTGCAAACTGTTTCAATAGTTTGATTGCGCGATTAAAATTCGCTCTTTGTAGCTAAATCATATCTTTTAACCAAGGGGAAAAACATCAACACCTAAGGTATCTAGAACCTTCGCAGATAAGCTGCCATTTGATCTTCTCGCTCATTAAGTATGGCATTACGCGAAGAGATTTTTGAAATTTTGCTAATGCCCTGGCACCTTTATTAGCAATGATCTATAAGGCCACTAATAGATTTGTTTTTCTTATGGGAATCAAGATACATTTGTTTAAATCGGTTGGCTAAACCTAAACTAGATCTCCAATCCATTTGGAATGGAAAGGAATCTTTGTTTGAAGAACTAAAAGACTCATTGAGATGAGAAAGAACATCATTATCCATAGGCTCGGGAAATGAATGGAACTTCGAGAAAGATTATATATCTCTGCTAGATGC
The DNA here is from genome assembly GCA_023531295.1 of Papaver armeniacum. Classification (NCBI taxonomy): domain Eukaryota; kingdom Viridiplantae; phylum Streptophyta; class Magnoliopsida; order Ranunculales; family Papaveraceae; genus Papaver; species Papaver armeniacum. The sequence goes on along the minus strand of JAJJWW010009751.1, from coordinate 91,573 downwards.
TCCTTGCACTTTGAAGAGTAGATATTTTATCCTTCTGGATGGGAATGGGAAGGCAACAACAAAGGAAGCTCTCCCGATAAAGGAAAATTTGTTAAGATAAAGCTTATAATCGAGAATAAACATACCAAAGGTTTATCTCGGGATTATCCACTAGCAAGGAGAAATTTTAGCGAATGGGAAGGGAGAAGACACTAGACAATTGCACCATAGCGAGGATTTGAGCTATTTTCATCGAGACTATGATCTTATGATCATTACATTGAAGATCAAAAAACAACTTTTATCCTTTCTCTTCAATCGAGCACCCAAGCGAGATTTATCATTCTCATATTTATTCTTGCATAATTCACAAAGAAATTTTCTACGGTATACTTCTCGGCGACTATTTGTAAATTTGCGAATCTAATTAGGATATAAAGATCCTTTACCAGCCATACGGTATAGATGAAGACTATGATCTTATGATCATTACATTGAAGATCAAAAAACAACTTTGCAGAAAGTATAGATGAAGACTCTAGATCAGGAATGGTCGATAAGATGAAACCTTTCTCTTGAAAATTCTTTTGAGTTTCCTCAAAAAGGGGTTTATATGTACGACCAAGTGAAGCCATTATTAGAGTATGGGAATGAATAGAGAATTGAAGATTGAGAGAAAGAAAAGATTTACAGTAGCAGAAGCGCAAATTGCGGAGGAAGAAAGTTGAAGGAAAGTTGCAGAGGGAAAATAAAAGAGAAGAAGAGAAGGGTAAAAAAACTATATATAGAGAGGAGAATCCTCGAGAAAACAAATGCATTTAATGCGAGATGGGACGTGAATGGTCAAGAATAAACGGTTGAAAGAGACGTGTCAAGAAAAGAGTGGAAGAAGAAACACCTGTAATAAATTCCGTACATGAATAAACAGATAAAAGTGAACAATTGCGAGATAAAGATGAGCAATTGCGGCATTTTAAAATATTGATTCTCATGACATTTTCTCCTTCGCAGAAAAGACATGAGAAGAGTCAAGATGTAGGATCAGAATATCGCGACATCAATACTTCGCGAGATTAATAAATAGCGATATCGTGAGGGAGTCACAGAGAAGTAAAATAAATGACGTAATGAATGACGACAGCCAGAACATGAGAAGAATGTGAAGACTCAGCAAGATTTAGGAGTGTCGCGAGAGTTGGAATGTGTACACTTGCGATATTTCGCAGGGCATTCCCGAAAATAAAGGACAGCTTAGCTGTCATCCACTGTGTACTATCCTATATAAAGGGTTGAGTTAGTCTGTTGTAGGGAGAGTTCTTTTTGAATTGTTAAGCAAGTCATTATGAGAGAGAAAATTTAGAGTGATTGTAATTTCTTTAGCTCTGTTCTATATTCCTTTGTAAATATTTCAAGAAAATAATCAATAAAATCTATAGCTATTCATCTTCAAATGGCTTAGTTAAGTAAATTCTAGTGAGGGGTGTAGTGTGGGATTCCCTGCAACTACACCGGTATTGCTCAAGTGACAAGTCCAGTATTGATCAAGTTTCAAGTCTGGTATTGATCAAGTAACAAGTCCGGTATTGCTCAAGCTTCAAGTCTGGTGTTGATCAAGTCACAAGTCTGGTATTAATCAAGTCACAAGTCCGGTATTGCTCAAGTGACAAGTCCGGTATTGCTCAAGCTTCAAGTCTGGTATTGATCAAGTGACAAGTCCGGTATTGCTCAAGTTTCAAGTCCGGTGTAGTTGCAGGAAATCCTACAATACACCCCTCACAAGAATTTGCTCAATTAACCCATTTGAAGATGAATAATCATATATTTTTATTGATAATCTTCTTGAAATGTTTACAAGGATAGATAGAACAAAGCTAAAGAAATTACAATCACTCTAAATTTTCTATCTCCTAATGACTTGCTTAACAATTCAAAAAGAACTCTCCCTACAACAGACTAATTCAACCCTTTATATAGGGTAATATACAAATGGATGACAAAACTAAAGTGTCCCTTATTTTTCGGAATAACTCGCGAAGTGTCGCGAGTGTTATAAACATTTTTCCTTGCGACACTCCTAAGTCTCGCCAAGTCTTCACACTTTTCTTACATTCCGGCTTTCGTCATCTAATGCGTCATTTAAATCACTTCCCTGCGACACCTTCGCAATACGGTCGTTTATTGATCTCGCAAGGTACTGATGTCGCGATATTCTGATCCTACATCTTGCCTCTTCTCATGTCTTTTCTGCGAAGGAGAAAATGTCATGAGAATTTATATTTTAAAATGCCGCAATTGCTCATCTTCTTCTCGCGATTGTTCACTTTTATCCTTTTTATTCATGTACGGAATTTATTACAGATGTTTCTTCTTCCACTCTTTTCTTGACACGTCCTTTTCAACCACTTATTCTTGACCATTCACGTCCCATCTCGCATTAAATGCATTTGTTTTCTCGAGGATTCTCTTCTCTATATATAGTTTCTTACCCTTCTCTTTTTCTCTTTTATTTTCCCTCTGCAACTTTCCTTTAACTTCCTTCCTCTGCAATTTGCGTTTCTGCTACTGTAAATCCTTTTTTCCTTCTCTTGATTTTCGCTTTTCCCTTCATTCCCATACTCTAATAATGGCTTCACTTGGTCGTACATACGCACCCCTTTTCAATGATGTTCAAAAGAAGTTACAGGAACAGGGTTTTATCTTATCAACCATTCCTGATCAAGAATCTTCATCTATACTTTCTGCAAAATTGTTTTCTGATCATCAATGTGATGATCATAAAATCATAGTCTCGCTAGGTCAACTCCTCGCAGGACTCCCCATTCCTCTATACAATCCCGAGATACCATTATTTTATGAAATCCTTGCTCATGAAAAATTCTCGCGAGCTGTTTATCAGTTGAGTGGCGACTGCATCCGTTTAATGCTTGAATTCTCCAACCGCGGCACTGGTAAAGGATCTTTATATCCTGATAATGTTAGAGATCCTAAATTTGTAAATTTAGAGATAGTTGCTGAGAAGTATACTGTAGAAAATTTCTTTGCGAATTATGCAGTAATAAACATGAGAAATGATAAATCTCGCTGGGGCGCTCGACTGAAGAAAAAAGATAATGTTGATGCTGATAAACTGCTCATGCAAGATATTGATTGGCATTCGGGCAATAATAGTACTCCTCGTCATTCCAAAGATGAGAAATGGTGGGTTGTTCCTTTATTTTTGAATGGACCTTATATCGCAGGTTCACACGTACTTCCTGCAAATCTCGCAGACTATCACCCTTGGGAATTTAAGTGGCCCGAGAAGACAAAAGAGGTATATTTCCTATTCCAGGCTTTGCTTTCGCAATATTCCCTTCTTTTTATATCTACTGAATCTGCAAAATTTACAGGTTGACAAACTGAGGAAGAGTTATGAAAGAAACCCAAAGGCGAGTACCCTAGCGATACTCCGATCGATCACGGATGAAGTAAGAAACATTTTCTTTTGTTATTTTAAACAATATTGTTGCCTCTGTTTCTTATCTTTATTCGTGTTCGAAGGTTGAAGTTGAAGAAGCTGCAGCTGCGAAGGTTAAAGGCAAGAGTAAGATCATCTCTCGCAAGAATAAATCTTCTGGTCCATCTTCTAAAAAACGGAAACTCCAATCTCCTTCTCATTCTAATTCCCAAACCAGCGAGAACTCTGACGAAGATGAGAATGAGATCGGTACTTCTTCTGCGAAGGAAAATCATTCAGTCACCTCTGTTATGGCGCAGTTATCTGGTATCTTCTCCGATTCTATGCAAGGATTAGGAGATGATCATTTAACTGCTACTTGCGTAGCTCTCGCTAAAATTTGCGATGCCCCACTGTTAGAAGATAATGAATCTTTTCGCGGAGTTTCCCGAACATTGACTTCCAATCACTTAAATGCTCTCACTGCTTTGGTATGTTCATATTCCTTTGTTTCTCCGTAATTTTGATTATAAGCTTTCTCTTAATAATTTTTTTTTTTTTTTTTTTTATAGTCTGGGAGAGCTTCCTTTGTTGTTGCCTCAGATCTCGAGAAAAGACGCGACAATCTTGAAAAGAAAAATCTCCAACTCAAAAAGAAGATCCAAGAATTAGAAACTGAAGTTGCGTCATCTCGCAGGAAGGATGAAAGAATTCAACAGTTGGAAACTGAGTATGCTTCTCAAAAGACTAAAATGTCTACTCTCCAAAGTGCGAATCAACAACTTTATGGTACAAAACTTTTACTCTTCAAGTCGTCTTTATTTTATCATCTGGTTTTTTTTTCTTTGCCTGATTTATTATTTTCGCAAACATATATAATCTCTCTGAAGAAGCCATTCTTCTCCATTCATTTCCTGAGCCTATGGACAATGATGTTCTTCTTACTCACCTCAACGAATCCTTAAGTAGTTCATCAAACAAAATTGATTCCCTTCCATTAAATGAACTTCAAACCAAATATCGTCTTTTAGAGATTGAACATAGATCTAGTTTAGGTTTAGCCAACCGATTTAGACAAATGTATCGTGATTCCCATAAGAAAACCAAAACCTTAAGAAAGAAAATTAGTGGCCTTATAGGATGAGAAAGATCGTATTGCTAATAAAGGTGCACAGGCATTAGCAAAATTTCAAAAATCTCTTCTCGAAGTACAAATTGAACGAGATGAATCCCTTCGTCAGAATGCCATACTTATGGAGCGAGAAGAGCAAGTTCGTTCGCTTCTCGTTATAAATAACGGTGATGAGTTCGCTTGGGCTACGAAGGTTCTAGATAATGCCAGGAATAACTTAGGTGTTGATGTTAGTCTTCATACTGATCATACTACCTTGGTTAAAGATATGATATCTGACAGAGAAGGTTGTTTATTATACTTTACTGCTCTTTACCTCTCGTAGTATCTTTGTTATAGTGTTCTTAATTCATTATCATACGTTTTGCGAGAATCCGAGAAGAGATTTCAAACAAGGATTGAAGAACTTGAGTCTCGAAAAGGGAACTCGCAGAAGGCCTTTCTCTTCGCAATAACAAGTATTCTAAGTTGAAGAAACAAATGCAAGCTACAAAGGCGAATTTCAACAATACTCATTGTTCGTTTTGCAATCAAACTATTGAAATGGTTTGCAATGATCACCGCATTCCTCTTAGTTCATATCCTTGTCTTCACGATGTTATTCCTGAGGATACGCCTTTCTTGGATGTCTCTGATAGTGAAGCTAGCGAAGAAGAAGATTCTGGCGAAAAGAATGATGGAACTGAAGAATCTAACCAAGAAGAAGAATCCTCAAAGAAATAACTTCTTTTTCTTCTTTCGCTTCTTGTAATACATATACTCTTTCAATCTTCTTGGATTGTCAAATATGAATTCAATCTTCGTTTTCTTTACTTGCGCGTATTCGTCAAGCAATTCTTCTTTATAATTCAGCTGACCATCATTATGAATACATAAATCCATCATGTGGAAATGAATAACAAGATTTTATCCTATTCATTCCCATACTTGCCTCTGTTATTCATTTTCAAATGAGTGATTTGACCAATTATATCTGAGTAATGAAATCTCTGACTTCATCCTTTATTACTTGTAACTCTATGATGGAACATAATCGTTTTCGCAAGCTTACTCGCTTCCTCAATTTTATGTATGTCTATATCTTTAGTTATGTTGAAGTTCATCATTGCGACAAGATCGCAGGATGTCTTCACAAATGAAGAAATCCATTGATCTTGCCTTATCATTCTTGTGTGGTCTTATTTTGCCTTCCTAATTAAAGGTCTTATTTCGCCACCCCTCGTTGCGACAAAATCGCAGGACGTCTTTACATTTTCATGTAATGACCCATTGACCTTGTCTTATCATTTGTTAAGTATTTTTGCCTCTGCAGGATATTTTTCTGCGACAATATGACAGGCCTAAATACTCTTGCGAGTGTAAAATCCCATGACATTGTCGTCTTTGCGACGAAATCGCAGGACGTTTTTGCATTTTCATGCAAAAACCCATTGATCTCGCCTTATCCTTGAGTCAGTATTATTGCCTCTACAGGATCATTGCACAAATATGACAAGCCTAAATTTCCTTGCGAAAATAAAGTCTCATGACATTTGCGTCTTTTGACACTTATCAGCTCCCTAATGGAGGGTGCCGCCCTTATCTTCTCCCTGGTTGCCCCTTCAAGGAGGCGTACATCGGCCATACAAGACTAGCTCCTCCCATCCGGTCTTAACAACAACCAGTTGTTTTCGCAGCCTCTTATCCCTTATACCTATATGGCTTATGGTTACGAGACTGCACCCTAAGTGGAGTTTTCTTGGGCCGAGTGCAAAGATATACCAAGACTTGCCAAGAATGGCCGAGACACTTCAAATTCCCCAGGCACTCTTGGCTCAACCGTGTACCCCGGCGCCTTGAGCATACACTGACTCCTAAGAAGAGATCCTTGGGCGTCCAACCAGGGTATAACCTTATATATATAGTTGGAAATCCAAGGTATCTCTCCCGGATAGGCTTTCATGGGCCCCAAATCTTCATGACTCGGGTTCCAGGAGCGGTGTAACCTTTTCACTGAGCCATGTCAAGAGATGCCCCCTTATATGACGCACTTTAGGTCTTACATTTGCCTCTTGCGAAATGTCATTCGCGAACTAGGGTGTACGCCATAAAGGTTCGTCCCATTCACTCACTCTTTCATTTTTGTTAATTCATTCAATCATTCATTTTGTTTGCGAAACTATCGCACAATCTTACTTTGTTTAATCATTTTTGTTTTTCAATTCTTCAATCAAATTGTCATACATTCTTAATGGCGAGATCCTCGCATATTTCTTCTTCAATTATTGTTTCTTCCTCTTACTCTGAACAATCTTTTGTTGTTGCTTTTTGATGATTATTCACTTCTTCCACTTTTTGCTCTTGCTACTCTTTGCCTCTACACCATTCAAATCTCTTAATGATTCCTTTCCATCATAATTTCCAACTGCTTTCATGCACTTGTTTCGCAATGTATCTTCTCCTCTTACATCAATGGCATCCACCATTAATCTTTCTCTTCTTTTCTCATCTTTTGCATGTTGCTTCCAACCCTTTCTTTTCTCAGCTCTCTCTTCGCAGTTCTCCACATCGATCTCATAGCATTTTTGTCCTTCTGTCCAATCTCCTTTTATAATTCCAACACCACTAGGATGAGGAAATTTTATACACTGATGATATGTTGACGCTACACCCAGAATGTCATGCAACCATGGCCTTCCAATCAATGCATTATAAGGGGATTCCACATCGACCACACAAACGGAATATCAGTAGATAATCCTTGCAGGGGTATTCTCATATGAACTTCTCCTTTAGGCTTGTTTGCTGTACCATTGAAACCATATATCTTGTATGTTGAAGGTATCAATTCTGCATCCTTTCCTCCCATAGTCTTGTAAGTATGGTAAAAGAGGATGTTTACTGAGCTTCCAGTGTCAATCAATATTCTATTGATCGCCCAGCAATTCTCTGCTTCATCGTCTTCGCCATCTACTGGTTTTGGATTAATTTCCAATTTTACAACCAATGGGTTGTCATGCGTCTCTTTGCCTTCAGGAATCTCTTCTGCGTTGAAAGAAATAATTTGCATTTGCCATTCTTTTAACTGCGACATCTTCGCAATGTTCATCACTTCTTTATTATCAACATCCCTCACAAAAACCCTACTGAGTATATTATCATGAAAATCTTCAATTGTGCGATATGAGTGAACAATGGAGTTACAAAATAAATTTTTAGCTTTCGCCCCAACTTCTATTACGAACGTTTCTTTCCCCTTTGATGGTGGTGGTGGCAATTGTTGAACTCTCTCTTCACTTTTTAGAAAGTGATTCAGCTTCCCTTGATCGATCATTCTAAGGATGATTCTTTTTATGTTTCTGCAGTCATTTGTCAGATGTCCATGAAAACGGTGGTAAGAGCAGAATTCGTGACTTCTATCACTTGGTGGTGGTTCATTCCCCATGTTCCATGGCGCAGGTATGTTTTCCATCAGGAGTATAGCTTCCCAGATTTTTTCCACACTAGTATTCAGTGGTGGCATCTTGATTTCTTCCCATACTACTCTATGACGTCGCTGCCCTCCATGATAATTCTGTTTTTGACTTCCATAGGTTTCTTGCGAGTGATCAAGTCTCTGAATTTTGTTATTGCCGCCACGGTTGTAGTAATTTCTTTCTCTTTCAAACTCTTCTTGATCTCGGCTTCCCATGGCTACTAACTTTGGCCGTCCATCATCTATCACTCTCTCTTGTTGCCCTTACGAAGTACTCGCCACTGTGTGTATTAACCTGGGTAACAAACTTGCATTCGCATCATTTGAACTTGTATTCGCAACCGGGTACGACTCCACCTCATTTTGCCTTTCTTCCAAGGCAATATATTCCTCTTGCAATTCTCGCAGCTCCGTCATCGTGATTGTGTTCTTGACTCTAAAAATTTGGATATATAGCAGATTGGTTGCGAACATAGCGTTTATAAATGATAAAATGAGATATCTTTCATCTACTCTTCCAGCCATCTCGCTACACATCGTCTTCCATCTCACAGTTAGGTGTCTTAAACTTTCGCCAACCCTTTGTTTTAGCCCAAATACATCTTCAATTCCTGGTCGCGAGGAGTTGTTACTTATGTATGCCCCTAAGAATATAGCTTGTAGATGGTTGAATGACGTGATGGTGTTTTTTAGTAAACCTTCAAACCACTTCAGTGCTTCTCCTGTTAAACTTGATGCGAAATATTTGCACAATATAGCGTCATGACTTTCCCACTATAACATACATCTTACATACGCTTTGATGTGTTTTATTGCGCAAGTTGTTCCATCAAAAATGCTGGTTAATGCAGGTAAATTGCATTTTGGGGGTATCCCACCTAACTGCACCTCTAAAGTAAAGGGGATTTTTGCAGCTTCTTCGATTGCCTCATCCAATTGTCTTCTTCCTCCACCTCCTCTATTGTTCAACATTCTTCTCATCTCCGCCAACTCTCTTAAAATTTGTTCATTTACCTCAATGTTCGGATTCATTGGTCTTTTTAGCTCTGTTTCTCTCCTTCTGCGTTCACGTCTATCTTGATTTTCTTGTTCAACATTCTCTTCTCTTCTTTCTCTGCGACTTTCTCCTTCATCTCGTTCGCGAATGTGCACACCATTGTATCTATCGTTTTCTCTTCTTGGTTGTCTACCAATTCTCCTTTGTACTATTTCATATTCTTCGTTGATATTTCCATTGTTGCGATTTTGCTCGCGCCTTCTTTCTCGATTGTCATGATTGTTCTGCCGAACTGCTTCCTCCAATTCCTGTTCTTCCATTTCTGCTCTCAATCTTTCCCTATCGCGAGATAAACGTGCTTGTTCAATATAATGTTTTTCAATGTCATCTTCAATTTCCTTTTGTTTCCTTCGTGTTTCTCTCCCAAGTAATATTCTTCTTCCTTCTCCCTGATTTTCTTCATTAATTGGATCATTCTGCCCTTGACGCTGCCTATTTTCTTGATTTCCTTCATTTTGACCATTCTGTAGATCTTCAGGACGTGGAATATAACGATCTTCTTCTACTTCTCTTCCTTCACGACCTCCTTCGCCAAAACTTAGTTCCCTTTCCAAATTTTTTTCATTAACGTTTTCTGCAGGTAATGTTTCTGCGAAGATTCTTGATCTGTTATTACTTCTCAATCTTCTATTTTGCAGCCTCCTATTTTCCATCCTTAATTCGTGGTTTTGCCTCGTTAAATTTGCGCGTTCTTCTGCTTCTAGACGCCTTTCTTCATGTATTGTCTGTCTCAACGTTTCTAATGCTACAATTTCTTCATTTCTATGAGCTGTTTCTCCCATTTCTTCTCGATTTCTCTCCTCTTGTCCATTATTCATCAGTTGTTGCACTTCTTCTCTTTCTTCCATAGAATCTGATCTCCATGTATGCACGCTCACTCTATCATAATCTATTACTCTATTCAGTGCTGGTTGAATTGGTGGTTGAATTGGTGGTTGAATTTGACCTTCTTCTCTATCTCTTGCATTTATCCTTGATGGTTCACCTACTTCATTTCTCCTTTCCCCAGCTAATCTCCCACTTCTCCTTACAATCGTTGGTTGTTCTGATGCATTCCTTCTTCTAGCCATTTCTCAATTTTAGTAAATTGTTGAGAATTATTCGAAATTTCTTTCTTGTTACACCTGACTCTTCCAATTCACAAGGTTGATCTTCTACTAAGTCCATGTTTCTAGCGCATATGTAGTTGCAGGAAATCCCACAATACACCCCTCACAAGAATTTGCTCAATTAACCCATTTGAAGATGAATAATCATATATTTTTATTGATAATCTTCTTGAAATGTTTACAAGGATAGATAGAACAGAGCTAAAGAAATTACAATCACTCTAAATTTTCTCTCTCCTAATGACTTGCTTAACAATTCAAAAAGAACTCTCCCTACAACAGACTAATTCAACCCTTTATATAGGGTAATACACAGTGGATGACAGCTAAGCTGTCCTTTATTTTCGGGAATAACTCGCGAAGTGTCGCGAGTGTTATAAACATTTTTCCTTGCGACACTCCTAAGTCTCGCCAAGTCTTCACACTTTTCTCACATTCCGGCTTTCGTCATCTAATGCGTCATTTAAATCACTTCCCTGCGACACCTTCGCAATACGGTCGTTTATTGATCTCGCAAGGTACCGATGTCGCGATATTCTGATCCTACATCCGGTGTTGGTCAAGAGGCAAGTCTGGTGTTGGGGTGAGGCAACAGGTTTGGTAATTGGTCAAAGAAGGCGGATCCGGCCCCAAGCAAAGCAGGCAAGCGGCAGCTCCCACTTGATCAGGCACATCCAACCCCAAATTGGTCGAAGCAGGCGCAGCCGGCCCCAAGCAAAGCAGGCACGCGGCAGCTCCCACTTGATCAGGCACATCCAGCCCCAAATTGGTCGATCAAGACAGGCGCATGATGGGTCCCACGTTCGATCAAGGCGATAACAAGCCCACGTTCGATCAAGAAGGCGCATGATGAGTCCCACGATCGAGCGAAGCAGGCGCAACAACCGGTTGAGCAGGCACATCATCCCCACGCTCGAGCGGAACAATCACGAAGAAGGCTCTCGACTGAAGCAGGCATAACAAGGTCGATCGAAGCAGGAAAGACCGACATCATGCTAGGGGAACGCTCGCCTGAACGCCTCTTGAACGTGACATGATCTAAGGATAGGGTGACTCGTCTCTCCTGGTAACATCTAACTTTGTCTCATGAGTTTTATCTGTATATGTCACCATCTAATGCCTACCCCACAATAGTGTAACCATTATGCGCTAGGTAGGGGACTTAATGTTGATGGTGGATTTTCATTTAAGGCTAAAATTGTAAAGGCCAAAATTATGCGCTAACATCTTGCAAAAGATAAAGCCATTAATAAGTGATGAATACTTCTTCACTTTACTAATTCACCTAGAATGGAGCATGTGGCAACAATCCCAAAGATTCTCAGAATTAAGTACACGAAATTCATCCGGTTGGAGCATGTGGCAACAATCCCATATACCCTGTGAATTTACAACATTATTAATTAATGCATAACCATCCTTGTATTTCCTGTACTCATTACCGGTGCGGCATGACGACTGAGTGTTGTTCTCAGCAGAGCAACACGAACCTCCAAGCATTAATAATGAAGCATGTACGAAATACTCGTACATGCTACAACTCTCGGTGTGTTATACTAGCCGATTGAGCCTACAACTCTCGGTGTGTTATACTAGCCCGATTGAGCATACATCTCTCGGTGTGTTATACTAGCCCGATTGAGCATGTTTGAACCTGGACTGTCCATATCAGTCTCAGAAACGATCACAACCATCCAACTTCACCAAAGATGATTGGATGGCTTAGATTGAATCCATGACCCCAAGCAGGTATTGGAATATTCACTACTGACCCAACGCGGGCCCCGCATGGTCGGTCTCCCCAAAAGGGTGGCATAGCTTGCCAAACCGTCCAAGCCAAAGCAATATGGACGAAAAACCCTAAATTAGGGTTTGCGGCACATTACATGTATCGCAAAACAGTCTCAACCATCCATCTTCGCAGGCATAGATGGAGGGTGTAGATGTAGATTCAAAGGGCCCAGAGCATGTCAACGCAAACACTGTGGACCCGCCTACATACATGACTGATCGGTCAGGACCAACTATAGTTGGTCGTTCCGGTTCGTGCGCCCAAATAAGGCATGACGCACGGCCGGTGAAACCCTAATTAGGGTTTGAACAATCACGAGCGTCCATTTTCTCCTGCACGAATGAAAGGTCCAGGATTAGACTAAGCAGGTCCGGTGCGTATCAACATGACCACCGTGGCCCCATCTATCTCCACACTCGATTGACTAAGGCATATCATGCATGTTTGCCTCGATTCGCACGCCCGAACTAGGCATGGCCGAACCTCCCGATTGCAAACTAATCTCGACCACTCAACTTTGCCGGACAAATTGAGTGGCTTAGATCATGTTTCTATGGGATATTAAGGTATGGACGTGTATACAGCTCGCCGTCTGTATACCAGACTAATCGGCCAAGACCGACCAAGCTTGGTCGTCTTGAAACGCGCGCCCGGAGTGGGAATGATGCGCGGCTTTTGCGGCACCAGATTTCTGTTGCAAATTGATCTCGACCACTCAACTTCGCCGGACAAATTGAGTGGCCCAGATCACACTTTCATGAGACAATGAGTTATGGGCTTCTACACCGTCATGTCGTCTACACACATGCACGATCGGCCCTGCCAAAATTGTATCCCAAGCTTTGATTCGACCAAGCTGAAGAGTGATGCTTGCGCACCTCTTCAAAAACCCTAATTCCACCAACGGTCGCAGATGAGTTTCTCAAATATCATCTCGTCCGTCCAACTTCACCGGCTTGGTTATACAACCCTTGTTGTAATTGCAGGAAATCCTACACTACACCCCTCATTAGAATTTACACAATTAAGTCATTTTAAGATCAATGATTATGATTTCTATTGATTGAATACTTGAATCTTTACAATATGAAATAGAAATGAGTTGAAGAATTACAATCACTCTAAAACTTTCTCTCTCCTCAAAACTTGCTTAACAATTCAAAAAGAACTCTCCCCTCAACAGACTTACTCAACCCTTTATATAGGGTAGTATACAGTGGATGACAGCTAATTTGTCCTTTATTTTCGGGAATGGCTTGCAAAATATCGCAAGCGTACAAGTATCAATTCTCGCGACACTCCTAAATTTCGCCGTATTTTCATATCTTCCTCGTGTTCTGGCTGTCGTCATTCATTGCGTCATTTATTTTACTTCCCTGCGATTCCCTCGCAATGTCGTTATTTATTAATCTCGCGAAGTATTGATGTTGCGATATTCTGATCTTACATCTTGCCTCTTCTCATGCCTTCTCTGCGAAGGAGAGAATGTCATGAGAACCAACATTTTGAGATGCCGCAATCGTCAATTTTCCATCAATTTTCTGCCGACAAGATTCCGAAAATTCAGGAATGACTGTTTACACGTATCTAAAATTTCCCTTTTTACAGGCACATTTAATGTTATCCGGTTACTCTTTTCTCGTCTATTTAAAGGCGGATTCCTTGTGAAAACATTTCTTTCCTTTTACTTCGTCTTCTTCATCGTCTGCAACTTTTTTCTGTGCTTTTCTTCATCATCTTGTTCATCGTTTTCCTGCTACTATTCTTCTGCTACTGTTTCTATGGCATCAAGGTTCGTTAATTTTGCTGAATTTGATCATTTTGTGATTGATCTCTCTTATTGAAGCTGTTTTATCTTGATATTGTTCTTCTTTTAACGACTCCTCTGCCATTTTTATTTTAGCAAGAACAAACCTACCACCAAGTTCACCATTGTGAACCCTAATGTCTCCATGAGCTCGCAATCGAAATCCACTGCTTCTAAAAGAAAGCCTGCGAGTAACAAGGTATTTAAGAAACACTTATCTTTTAATAACAATATTGTTGCCTCTGTTTCTTATTTAGCTTGTACTTCGCAGGATGACAAAAATGCTGATAAGTCCCCCAAGAAGCCTCGCCATTCTAAACCCGTTGCGTCTTCTGTCACTTTTCCTACATTCAAACTTACAACTCCTACTGCGATATCTTCGCAAGAAATCCCTACTACTTCTCCCAAAGATAACATTTCTATGCCTGAACTTCTCATAGATCAACTCCCTCATAACAGTCCCATTGCGAATGAGCCTATTTCTTCTTCCATTGTTAATGCCTCTACCATTCCTCCAATCATTAACCCTCCCGAGATTTCTTCTTCTCGTGATGTTCCTTTAACAAAAGATGATTCATCTCTTCCTTCTTCTATCACTGTTACTTCCTTTTCTGAGCAAATCCCTCTTACTAAGGAAAATTTAGAAGGAATATATGTGGCTTTCAAAGTCCTATCAGATATTGTGAACGATGCTAAGAAGACTTCATCGATCCTATCAAGTCTGATATTTGCGAGATTTTGAGCAAACACCTTGGTCCTGACAGAGTTTCGCAAACATCCTTGGAGCAAGAAATTACCACTTTGAAGAATGATCTCCAAGCTATGACTGCAAAATGTAATACTCTCCATCTTGAGAATCAAAAACTTCAAAATATTTCACTGGATCGCGATAACCTTCGCAAGAAGAATGAAGAACTGAAAGGTATACTCTTGCCTCTGTACTATCCATTTTTTTTTTTTTTTGAAAGACTCAAGTCCTTGTTCGCCCTTCAAGCTTTAAACCAGAAAAGAAAAATGGAGATATATCAGTTGGAATCTACTGCTGAAGAAGTTCGAGTTGATAGAGATGCTTGGATGGAGCAATATAACCAATTAGATAATCTTCATACATATTCTGTTGATCATATACATAATCTTTCTAAAGAAAATGATGATTTATCTCAGAAACAAGACTCATTAAGTAATGACTTATCTCGCCTCTCTTATTCTTTGACCAAAGCTAATTTGGAGTTGGAAACTTTATCAGATGAGAATGGAGATCTTTCTCAAGAGAAGCGAACTCTATTAAACAAGGTGGCGATTTACTCACAACAATATGATGTTTGTCAAAAATTATGTAAAGAGCAAGAACAATCTCTTTGTTCGCTGAGAAACCAACTTGAAGAAGTTACTTCCGAGAAGGATAAACTGATTCAGGGTAGAATAACCTTAAGTGTAAAAGCAAACCAATTCAAGGATCAATGTTCCAAACTAGAAAAGTCCAACTCTTCCCTTACAAAAGAAAATGCTTTACTTATTTCCAACGAAAAAAGTTGGCGATCACGTCTGAAAGGTTTAATTGGAGATAACATTGACAATGCCATGGATCATTTGGAGAATAGTTGTTAAGCTCTAATCCAACATCTTACCTCGCAGAAGGAAGGTAGTCATAGAAGTTGACTGCCTCATCTATTCTTTCTTTATCAAGCCTTCATATTTTTTTTTTGTATAATTCTTTTATTTTTGTTTTGCAGAGTCTGAGAAAAAACTTCACTCCTCCATTACTGCTTTGAAATCCGATTACTCAAAAATCCGCAAGGAGAATGGAATACTCACTGCTTCTCTTGCACGTTCTCGCGATAGGGAAGAAAGAAAATTCGACTATATGCGTGACTGTAAAGATATAGAGAGCAAAAATCAGCAGAAAGCACTTCTTCGTCAATTTCATCTTAGAGCAGAAGTTCTTGTGAATAATTTTTTACTATCTAAATCTCTTGATCCTGTGTCTGTTGAACCTCTGGAAGTAAGTGATGATGAAGTTCCTAATTCTCCTGATAGCGATTTTGATTATAATACCGGCGAAGAACTCGAGAATGAAGAAACTGTCTCTCCTAATGAAACTGTCAATGATGATGTCGCGAATGAAACTATCAATGAAGAAGGATCTGCTGGAAATATATTAGCTAGCGAAAACATAGATAAAGTCGCTGAAGAAAACCCAACATCCCCTTCTAGTGAAAAAGCTATTATTTGAGAAATGATTTTCTCTTGTAATCTTTCTTCTCGTACTTTTGCTCCTTTATGTACTTCTATCATCTTTTTTGATGTATGTACTCGTTTGCATTACTCTTTTTTCTTTTAACAAGTATAATTTTTGGTATTTAATAATTTTTGATGCTTCTTCTTTCTTTCTCCCTTATGTTGAAATTCACTGTTGCGACAAAATCGCAGGACGTCTTTACATTTTCATGTATTGACCCATTGATCTTGCCTTATCATTGTTTTTGTGTGGTCTTATTTTGCCTTCCTAGTTAAAGGTCTTATTTTGCCACCCCTCATTTTGCATCAATATGATAGGTCTAAACATTCTTGCGAACATAAAATCCCGTGATATTGACGTCTTGCGACAAGATCGCAGGACGCCCTTACACTTTCATGTAATGACCCATTGATCTTGTCTTATCATTTCTTTAGTATTTTTGCCTCTACAGGATATTTCATTTGCGACAATATGACAGGTCTAAATGTTCTTGCGAATATAAAGCCCCATGACATTGCCGTCTTGTGACACTTATCAGCTCCCTAATGGAGGGTGCCGCCATTATCATCTCTCTGGTTGCCCCTTCAAGGAGGCGTACATCGGCCATACAAGACTAGCTCCTCCCATCCGGTCTTAACAACAACCAGTTGTTTTCGCAGCCTCTTATCCCTTATACCTATAGGGTTTATGGTTACGAGACTGCACCCTAAGTGGAGTTTTCTTCGGGCCGAGTGCAACATATACCAAGACTTGCCAAGAATGGCCGAGACACTTCAAATGCCCCGTGCACTCTTGGCTCAACCGTGTACCCCAGCGCCTTGAGCATACATTGACTCCTTGGAAGAGACCCTCGGGCGTCCAACCAGGGTATAACCTTATATATATAGTTGGAAATCCAAGGTATCTCTCCCGGATAGGCTTTCATGGGCCCCAAATCTCCATGACTCAGGTTCCAGGAGCGGTGTAACCTTTTCCCTGAGTCATGTCAAGAGATATCCCCTTATATGACGCACTTTAGGTCTTACATTTGCCTCTTGCGAAATATCATTCGCGAACTAGGGCGTACGCCATAAAGGTTCGTCCCATTCACTCACTCATTCATTTCTGTCAATTTGTTCAATCATTCATATTTGTCAATTCATTTGCGAGATGTTCGTGATAGGTGTAGAATACACCGTATTTACTATATAGAGTTTATGCTTTCTTTGCTATTTTTCGTGTGAATTATGTATTTTACGCGTGTTTTTGGGTTATCAGATACGCTGGAGTCGCACGGAGGAAAAGAAGAAGAAAGTATCCAATTTGAGCAAAAAGGGCGAGATTGTCATCTCACATGCAAATGATATATGGAGCTGAGCTATGGTTAAAAGGCAACTCTACTAGGAGGAGTATTAAATGCAGCCAGCTGTTGTTAAGGGGTAGCCACTTGTTATAGGGTATCCATTGGGGTGACCCTTATCCTATCTAATGGGGTGTCAATATCCAACCCCAACTTAACCCTAAAGCGAGAAATCAATTCTCAGACACCTCAATCATTTTTCACCTGAGCCAGAAAGAATACTACAACAATTGAGATCGAGAAATTGAGAGTTTAAGAGAGGAAGAACAGATGCTGTTAATGGTGGTCAGGGTATGATGGTTTTGGGAAGAATTTGCACACGGGAATAGCCGAGAAATTCGGGGAAGAGAGGTCATTAATGTGTGATTCAAATCGTGAAGATTGGTGGAGATTAGAGTGTTGATTGAACAGTAACATTGAATGATGGTATGGGTTGTGAATGGAATTGAACTGGCAGGAAAGAGTTGTCTGGATCGTGGATTGTGGTGATATTTTCAACATATTTCAGAGGCCGAGAAAGAGGAAGACAACCAAATGGAGTTGTCCTGATTTTGTGAATAATAGTCTGGGTTTTTGAGAGGAATTCAACAACAACAAGAAGACGGGGAAGATGATGTGCGTTGGTGGTTTTACAGCTCGAGTTTGGAGTTGAACTGGGCTTAATTGCAGCTGAAATATGATGTTGTTTCGATCGAATTTGTTTGGTTGTTTAAAGGGTTCAGTGAGGAATTCAATTGCAAGGAGTTTTGGTTGAGTTCCAAGCTTGTATTGCTGCCGGAAAATCAATGAACGAAACTGATACCTGATGTTGTTGTTGCCGTGACTGGTGAGTGTATTTCGCAAGAGTTGAGAGCAATTAACGCATACAAGGAATGGCAGGGTCATGCTGTTATGGGTCTGTGGGGTTGAAGATTTCAGGCAAGCAACCAAGGTGATGTTGGAGCTGATTTTACATGGATGGAAAGGGGTTTCTGAAGAAGATTGTTACAGGGTCTGATCTGGACTTATTAATGGCAGAATTGGTGGAATCTAAAAATAAATGCATGGGGGTCTTGTGCTATTGGGACCATGATGGTACTGGTGGTTATGCGTGTAAGGATAAGAGTTCTGATATCAGTTGGCGAGAAAGGAAGAGCTGGGTACGAAGATGAAACTGGTGATGTTGCAAGTGTTCAATGGCAGTTTAAGACTTGTGTTGCTGCTATAATCAAAAGTCAGGTGAAGGACTTAATGAAGCCATGGTTGGTGTACACAAGACTGTTTTGGGTTGTATCTTGGGCAGAAACTCAGCTGCAGAAAGCAATTCAGCCATGGCTCGATGGCTCAGTACAGGAGTTGATGCTTGAGAAATGAAGGCTGGTGGTAATGATGCCTCTGGTAGCTTGAACTTGAGCTGGGGAGGTTCAGATTTACAGGCAGAGCAAAGGATGAAGTGATTGAGCTGGTGTTGGCTAAGAAGAAGTGGTTGGATTGGAATTGCAGCTGTGTTAGTACTGATATTGCTCGGGGGGGATGCTTGTGGTCAGATCGTATGTGATAATATTGCAGGCATGTGAAGCTGCAGAATGTGTGAGTTTCAGGTGAAACTGTGGCAGTGAACATGAGGTTGGAATTGGTTCTAGTGTAGCATTTGGCAGGGAATGATGCTTGTGGATTAGAAAGGGATGAATGAGGCTGGTGATATGTGCAAATGAGGCAGCTGGTACTTGTGGAATTCATGGATGCAAATTGATGGGCTAAGCAAGGTTACAAGGCAGGATGTTTCAAGCAGAAGCACAATGATTGTGCAACACACTGCTCGCATGTGCAAGAACCGTGGCCTGGCAAAGTCAGCCAGTTAGATCACCAAAGCCACGACTGACTCGGGTCCGACACAGGATCCTGACTCAGTTGACTCACCTTAACTCGGTGCTGACCGAGTTGACCCGCCGATCCGACCCGTTGACCGGTGACCGGGCGGACTTTGCCGGTCACCTGGGATGTTTTCCGGCGACTTTTCCGGCCGATTTCCGGCCACAATACCAGATTTCCGGCGACCGTTTTTGGGTCATATTTTCTACATGGGTTTCTCCTTCTTATGGGCTTGGTGGATTTTCATCTAATGGACCTTGGGGCTTGACCTAATTTTGGAACAAGAAGAGCTATAAAGGAGAAAGTTTCTACAACTTATGATATATCTTATTCTTGGAATCTTTTATTCTTTTGCCTCTACTTTTGTTCTAGGGTTTAGAAACAGAAACTTCTCTTTCTTCTTGTTATGAACTCCATGAATATGAGCTAGAGTTTATTATTGGTTATGGAATAAGTTGGATTTCCAAACATGAGTTTTTGTGCAATAAATTAGTTTTCTCTCATATTATCGTTTATGATTCACAATTAATATTGTTACATGATTTGAATGCTTGTTTAGTCGAGTCGCGAATCGATTGAGTTTGCTTTCATCTTTATTGCTAGATTAGGGTTATTATACGCAAAAGTGATAATTCGGATTGCAAGTAGCATAAATATGATTATATTTTGTAGTGATATATTCTTATGATCATATGTGAGTCATAACCTTTGTTAAATCGGATTAGTGCGCTTTCCACGTTCGATTGCTTTGATTGGCCTGATTTCATAGAACTTAATGCATCTAGGGAATTAAACTTGATTAGTGCTTTTACACGTTAGGTTGTTCCTTTAGGTAGAATTCATATTCGCATCTTTTAATGTGTTTGTTGATGACATGAGGAGATTAGCGGGATATTCTTGCGATCAAGGTATTCTAGGGTCTTTGATAAAAGTTGAGATTAAAATATCAATTCTAGTTATTTTGTGAAAACATGTTTGTGAATGAAAACGAAATCCATGACCAATATCTTCTTATCCTCGATTTGATTTGTTTACTTTTATTGTTTTGTTTTGCTTTTATTTTATTTTCGTTTATAAAAATCACAAAACTACCGGTGTTATTTATAGGGAACCGAAACAATTTGACAACCTAGACCTCTCTGTGGGATCGATCCTTTCTTGCCCTTGCTATATTTATATTTTGAGTAGTAAGAAAGTGTAAATTATATTTGTGTCGGCTGACAACCGGTCAAATTTTGGCGCCGTTGCCGGGGAGGCAGCGGTTGTTAATTGTTTTTGGTTTCTTATTTTTGTTTTTAGGTTTGTTTTACTTTTTCTTATTCTTTGGTTTCTAACCGGGTTTTGAGAATCTCGTTTCAGGTACCAATTTCTATGGACGGAGCATATTGGAGCAATCAATACGGCTTTCAACCTCAACAACATGAAAACTATCACCCTTATGGGGAATACAATCAAAACCAATCCTTTGGTTATGGTCAATATTCCACGTACCCTTTTAGTTGTTCTCATACATTCCAACCTTCTTACGGTGGGTATGTAAGTGAGCAACCACAAGGAGGGGAGACTAGTTGTATTCCTATCAATTTTTCCTCTAGTTTGGTAGATGAAATGCAACAATTTATGGCCAGCATGGAGTTAGTTTGTGGACAACCAAGCGTGGAACCAATTTCATCGACCGAATGTGCTCATAGTATGTTTGGCCCAATTTCTGATCGTAGTTATGATCATCCACCCATTCAAAGGGAATATAATTGGCCTAACAATACTAAAGTAAGTAGTTCTACTTTTTCTTTGTCGAATGAGCTTTACAAACAAATGGAACACTATATTCAGAATTTGGATGGAACACTCCAAGAGCTTCAAAAAGGTGTTTCCACTTTAAGACAAGGCATTGATGAGTACAAGGAGGAGATGAATAATTATGTTGAAAAAGGCGAACCTTTGGGGACTTTCGTTGATATTTGTGTAGTTAACTCAACTCTTGATCGTAATAATGATCATTCACCTATTCAAAAGGATGAGTTAGAGATTAGCAACACTAAATTCAGCAACGAACAATCTTATGTTGACTATGATAGTGATGATGATTATTATGAAACTACATCGTTTGAACCAATTTATGGTGACATCCCCGAGGAGTGTACAATGGAGTCTTTTTGCGATCAAGGTATTCTAGGGTCTTTGATAAAGTTGAGATTAAAATATCAATTCTAGTTATTGTGTGAAAACATGTTTGTGAATGAAAACGAAATCCATGACCAATATCTTCTTATCCTCGATTTGATTTGTTTGCTTTGCTTTATTTGCTTTTATTTTATTTTATTACATAAAATCAGAAAATCCTCGGTGTTTTATATAGGAAACCATAACATATTGACAACCTAGACCTCTCTGTGGGATCGATCATTTCTTGCCCTTGCTTCATTATATATTTTGAGTAGTAAGAAAGTGTAAATTTATTTTTGACGCTTACGACCGCGATCAAATTTTGGCGCCGTTGCCGGTGATTATGATACATTACTTGAAACAACTCATGGTGACATCTCCGAGGAGTCTTTTTGGGATCAAGATGAAGACGAAGAGGAATATGTCGACACTTGTGTAGATTACTCGAGCATTGATCTTAATAATGATCAAGAGCCTATTCAAAGGGTGGAGCTTGAGGATGATGCATTTTCGAGTGTTCTAGAAAAGTTTCTTATAATAAAATTTGGATCCGCAAAAGAGTATGTGCCTTACAACAAAGAGGAGTATGTTGAGAATGAGACCGTTTTGACCAATATTGTGGAAGACCCAATTGAGCTTGCAAATGATTGTAATGATGATGTTTATGTCGAGACTTTGGTTACGGCAGAAACGGACGAAGAATGGTTGCAAGGTTTGATAGAGGACCATGATATAAAAGAGGTGAATAATTCACTTGAGTTTTTCAAGGATGAAGAGGATTCCGTGATACAAGAGATTGTGCAAGGTTTATCTAACCCTTTGCCTATTATTTCTTCTCCTTTACCTCTTATTGGTTTGAATGTATGTGCTTCGAGAATATTGTTGAATGACTTTGTTTCTCGTTTTCCGCCATTAGAGAAACTTGATTCTCATACTATGCAGGTTTTGGAACAAGAAACCGTGGAAGTTCCCGACTTCTATATTCTTTATACACTTCCAAGTGTGGACAAGAATAAGTGTGGGGGACGCTTTTATCGGTTCATAGCTTCACTTTTGCTTTATATTACTAATATTTGTGTGAAGCTAGTGTTTGCAAAACAGGTTCTATGGAAGGATCCCCAACTTTTCCGATTGTTAGTATATGGGGAATGAATCTTACAAGAAGCTAAGTCGGGCCGTCGACTTTAAAACAAGCGCTTAGTGGGAGGCAACCCACCGGTTTTGTATCTTTATCCTTATTTTTTTGCTTTTATCTTTATTTTCTTGTTTTTGCATATCATTTGCGGAATTTCCCACCTTGAACCTTCTTTGGACGATTCAATTTTACATTGAGGACAATGTAAAGTTTAAGTGTGGGGGAGCATTTATATGTTTTAGTTTGTTTTATGCCTTTTAAAAAAAAATCAGAAAAATAGAAAACCAAGAAAAAAATTATGCTTTTTGAACTCCGAAATCTAGAAACTTGTGCCTTTAGGATGACACCATTAGTGGATGGAACCATTTTGACTGCAGGAGTTGAGGAACCGATTAACTAAAAGGGACGAACATAGCTCAGAAATCACAATTAACATGATAGTTGTTACCATATCTCGGAATATCACCATATCGCATTCTATTTTTATTTTTCCATATTTATCTATTGTTCTCTAAGTGTTTTGGTGGGTCACTAAACATCGACGTGTTATTACTGCTAGGATGAATTAGAGTGATTGAGTTACTAAAAAAAAATGAAAAAAAAAATGAAAAAATATATGAAAAAAAAAAAAAAGACCGACCAATTAGACCAAAACGGAATAAAGAATGACACTTGGGAATAGTAGTATGTGTGAAACGTAGTCCCTGTCTCCGTCGCCTAAACAAGCGTGGAATGCAGGATCCAAGGCAACTATCATATACGTGTTGACAAGGAAGCATGCGCTTGGATCCAAAAGATCTAATCATGCCGTCTAAAAAAAAAAAAGAGAAATTGGATCCAGTTTGATCCAATCATATAAAAAAAAGAAAGAAATTATTATTGTGTTGAATAAAGTCACTCTTGGTTCCCTTGTATATGCCAATTGATTTGATGTAGCATTCAAAGCACCAACGGCTCAATCCAATAGGATTAGGTTCATCTTAGCAGTGACCTTCAGACAGATATGGGAAACATCGAACACTTGTGAACATTCGACAACATCTACATCTTTATCCATCTTCTTAATCTTTTCATTGTGATTGTGGTTTGTTAGTTTCCGAGTATTGTGGCTTGTTCGACTATCTAATTAGAGTTTATTTACTAATATATGAATTGAATTTGCAAGGTACTTACTCCTGTAGTCATTTTGGATTCGTTCATTGATTTGTCATAAATAGACGGAGTTTGAAATATAGGTTTTGTAGGTAAACCTCTTGTAAACCTTCACGAGACTATAACTCGTCCACTAGGGACACCTAGGGGTTTAAAGGCTTGTTATTTATGCTAAAATTAACCGTAGCCTCGACGACACGGAGTTGTTGTATTTTATTGTTTTGTTTGATTTGCTCGAGGACTAGCAAAGTCTAAGTGTGGGGGAATCTGATAGGTGTAGAATACACCGTATTTACTATATAGAGTTTATGCTTTCTTTGCTATTTTTCGTGTGAATTATGTATTTTACGCGTGTTTTTGGGTTATCAGATACGCTGGAGTCGCACGGAGGAAAAGAAGAAGAAAGTATCCAATTTGAGCAAAAAGGGCGAGATTGTCATCTCACAGGCAAATGATATATGGAGCTGAGCTATGGTTAAAAGGCAACTCTACTAGGAGGAGTATTAAATGCAGCCAGCTGTTGTTAAGGGGTAGCCACTTGTTATAGGGTATCCATTGGGGTGACCCTTATTCTATCTAATGGGGTGTCAATATCCAACCCCAACTTAACCCTAAAGCGAGAAATCAATTCTCAGACACCTCAATCATTTTTCACCTGAGCCAGAAAGAATACTACAACAATTGAGATCGAGAAATTGAGAGTTTAAGAGAGGAAGAACAGATGCTGTTAATGGTGGTCAGGGTATGATGGTTTTGGGAAGAATTTGCACACGGGAATAGCTGGAGAAATTCAGGGAAGAGAGGCTCTTAATGTGTGATTCAAATCGTGAAGATTGGTGGAGATTAGAGTGTTGATTGAATAGTAACATTGAATGATGGTATGGGTTGTGAATGGAATTGAACTGGCAGGAAAGAGTTGTCTGGATCGTGGATTGTGGTGATATTTTCAACATATTTCAGAGGCCGAGAAAGAGGAAGACAACCAAATGGAGTTGTCCTGATTTTGTGAATAATAGTCGGGGTTTTTGAGAGGAATTCAACAACAACAAGAAGACGGGGAAGATGATGTGCGTTGGTGGTTTTACAGCTCGAGTTTGGAGTTGAACTGGGCTTAATTGCATCTGAAATATGATGTTGTTTCGATCAAATTTGTTTGGTTGTTTAAAGGGTTCAGTGAGGAATTCAATTGCAAGGAGTTTTGGTTGAGTTCCAAGCTTGTATTGCTGCCGGAAAATCAATGAACGAAACTGATACCTGATGCTGTTGTTGCCGTGACTGGTGAGTGTATTTCGCAGGAGTTGAGAGCAATTAACGCATACAAGGAATGGCAGGGTCATGCTGTTATGGGTCTGTGGGGTTGAAGATTTCAGGCAAGCAACCAAGGTGATGTTGGAGCTGATTTTACATGGATGGAAAGGGGTTTCTGAAGAAGATTGTTACAGGGTCTGATCTGGACTTATTAATGGCAGAATTGGTGGAATCTAAAAATAAATGCATGGGGGATCTTGTGCTATTGGGACCATGATGGTACTGGTGGTTATGCGTGTAAGGATAAGAGTTCTGATATCAGTTGGCGAGAAAGGAAGAGCTGGGTACGAAGATGAAACTGGTGATGTTGCAAGTGTTCAATGGCAGTTTAAGACTTGTGTTGCTGCTATAATCAAAAGTCAGGTGAAGGACTTAATGAAGCCATGGTTGGTGTACACAAGACTGCTTTTGGGTTGTATCTTGGGCGAAACTCAGGCTGCGAGAAAGCAATTCAGCCATGGCTCGATGGCTCAGTACAGGAGTTGATGCTTGAGAAATGAAGGCTGGTGGTAATGATGCCTCTGGTAGCTTGAACTTGAGCTGGGGAGGTTCAGATTTACAGGCAGAGCAAAGGATGAAGTGATTGAGCTGGTGTTGGCTAAGAAGAAGTGGTTGGATTGGAATTGCAGCTGTGTTAGTACTGATATTGCTCAGGGGGATGCTTGTGGCTGTACTGTATGTGATAATATTGCAGGCATGTGAAGCTGCAGAATGTGTGAGTTTCAGGTGAAACTGTGGCAGTGAACATGAGGTTGGAATTGGTTCTAGTGCAGCATTTGGCAGGGAATGATGCTTGTGGATTAGAAAGGGCTGAATGAGGCTGGTGATATGTGCAAATGAGGCAGCTGGTACTTGTGGAATTCATGGATGCAAATTGATGGGCTGAGCAAGGTTACAGGGCAGGATGTTTCAAGCAAAGCACAATGATTGTGCAAAGACACTGTGATACGGCCTGTGCAAGAACCGTGGCACAGCAAAGTCGGCCAGTTAGATCACCAAAGACAGTGACTCGGTCCGACACGGGATCCTGACTCAGTTGACTCACCTTAACTCGGTGTTGACCGAGTTGACCCGCCGATCCGACCCGTTGACCGGTGACCGGGCGGACTTTGCCGGTCACCTGAGATGTTTTCCGGTGACTTTTCCGGCCGATTTCCGGCCACAATACCAGATTTCCGGCGACCGTTTTTGGGTCATATTTTCTACATGGGTTTCTCCTTCTTATGGGCTTGGTGGATTTTCATCTAATGGACCTTGGGGCTTGACCTAATTTTGGAACAAGAAGAGCTATAAAGGAGAAAGTTTCTACAACTTATGATATATCTTATTCTTGGAATCTTTTATTCTTTTGCCTCTACTTTTGTTCTAGGGTTTAGAAACAGGAAACTTCTCTTTCTTCTTGTTATGAACTCCATGAATATGAGCTAGAGTTTATTATTGGTTATGGAATAAGTTGGATTTCCAAACATGAGTTTTTGTGCAATAAATTAGTTTTCTCTCATATTATCGTTTATGATTCACAATTAATATTGTTACATGATTTGAATGCTTGTTTAGTCGAGTCGTGAATCGATTGAGTTTGCTTTCATCTTTATTGCTAGATTAGGGTTATTATACGCAAAAGTGATAATTCCGGATTGCAAGTAGCATAAATATGATTATAGTTTGTAGTGATATATTCTTATGATCATATGTGAGTCATAACCTTTGTTAAATCGGATTAGTGCGCTTTCCACGTTCGATTGCTTTGATTGGCCTGATTTCATAGAACTTAATGCATCTAGGGAATTAAACTTGATTAGTGCTTTTACACGTTAGGTTGTTCCTTTAGGTAGAATTCATATTCGCATCTTTTAATGTGTTTGTTGATGACATGAGGAGATTAGCGGGATATTCTTGCGATCAAGGTATTCTAGGGTCTTTGATAAAAGTTGAGATTAAAATATCAATTCTAGTTATTTTGTGAAAACATGTTTGTGAATGAAAACGAAATCCATGACCAATATCTTCTTATCCTCGATTTGATTTGTTTACTTTTATTGTTTTGCTTTTATTTTATTTTCGTTTATAAAAATCACAAAACTACCGGTGTTATTTATAGGGAACCGAAACAATTTGACAACCTAGACCTCTCTGTGGGATCGATCCTTTCTTGCCCTTGCTATATTTATATTTTGAGTAGTAAGAAAGTGTAAATTATATTTGTGTCGGCTGACAACCGGTCAGTTCGCACATGTTTTCTTAATTTCGGAATATTTCTGTCACAGGAATATTTTATATCATTTCATTCATTTAACATTTCAGAATTTATTCTTTCTTTTCCATCTTCTATGGGTAATATTTCTTGAGATATAATCTATTCCATGGTCTACCCAATCTCTGGCCCACATCTTTGCCTTCTGGATCCATTAATCTATATGCCCCTGTTCCAACTATCTCCTTGATGATATAAGGTCCATCCCACTTTTTCGCCAACTTGCCACCAATTTCTCGCTGATATATTGGTGTTTCTCGCAACACCATATCACCTTGTTGAAACTCGCGTGTTTTGACACGTTTGTTATATTTTCTAGCCAATCTTCGCTGATAATTATCCATATGCTGTAGTGCTCTTTCTCTTTTTTCTTCTAACTCATCTAATTTAACTAAAATGTTACCCGCACTAAGATTTTTCTCCCAAGCTTCTCTCTTTGTTGTTGGAATAATAACTTCTGTCGGAAGTACAACTTCAACACCATAGGTTAGACAAAATGGTGACATCCCGTAGCTTCTCGCCTTGTTGTATTATAAGCCCATACTTGCATTATGCACTTGCTCACACCATGCCTTATTATGCCCTTCTAGTTTTTTCTTCAATATATCGGCGATTGTTTTATTTGTTGCTTCGCTTTGTCCATTGGCTCGGGTATAAAGGAGTTGATTTACCACATTTTATTTGAAATGCATTAAGCAATAATTCTATATTTTGTCCCTCAAACTGTTTCCCATTGTCGGATACCAACTGTGCTGGAATTCCAAATCTGCATATTATTTTTTCAAATATGAAAGTAAAAATATCTTTGTCGCGAATGTGTTGTACCGCTTTTAGTTCTTCCCACTTTGTGAAATAATCTGTTGCGACAATCAAATACCTCCTTTGCCCTGTTCCTGGTAAAAATGGTCCTATAATGTCTAATCCCCACTTTCCAAAAGGCCATACACTTGTTGAAGAAGTTAACGGTGCACCTGGTGCATGTATTTTCTTTCCGTGCCTTTGACAATCTTCGCAACGTCTTGATATTTGCTTCGCATCTTCATGCATATAAGGCCAATAATAGCCTTGCATTTTCGCCTTATGTGCTAAAGACCTTCCACCACTATGATTGCCAGCATCCCCACTGTGTAGCATTTTTAATACTGCTTCTCCTTCCTTTTGTGTTAAACACCTAAGTGAGGGTCCATTAAAGGATCTTCGGTATAATACCCCGTCTCTCAATTCATAATTTGTTGCACGGCTTTTTAATTTATGCATTTCTAATCTATTTCTTGGCGTTTCTCCTTTCATTAGATAAACATGAAGTTCTGTCCTCCAATCCTCGCAATGGGATCTTTGTGTTTCATCTTCTATGAGCATTATTTCTACTTCTTCCTCTTCTTCTTTGTTGATTGATGGTGATTGAAGTGTCTGTATTTTTATGCATCTCGCAGATGGATCTGTCATCATACTTGATATAAAAGCAAAAGCATCTGCGAGTCTATTGTCTTTTCTTGATATGTGTCTCCACTTTATTTTTGGTATCTTCGCTGACAACTCGTCGACAAGCTTTTTGTACTTTTTCAAGGATGCTTCATTTGTAGTATACTCTTCTTTTATCTGGCGAATAGCTAACTGAGAATCACTGGTAATTCTTACATTCTCCAACTTCATTTCTATTGCAAATCGCAGAGCATGTATTATAGCTTCATACTCTGTTTCATTGTTAGTAGACGCGAACTCCAATCTGAAAGAAAAAGCCATTTTATTGCCTTCTGGCGAAATTATGATGATCCCAATTCCGTTACCTTCTCCATTTGATGATCCATCTACCAATATTTCCCATCTATTTGGCTTTGTTAATAAAGCCCTTGGATTTCCATGTTCTTTTTCAATATCCATCATTTCTTCCACTGCCTCATCTTCTTCTAATGGAAATTCTGCTAAAAAATCCGCTACGACTTGCGATTTTGGTGAGGACAACACTTCATATTTGAGTTTACAATGACTGACTTGAGCATTCCACCTTTCAACCCTTCCTGATCTTTTTGAATTTTTCATCACTGACTCAATTGGTACTTTTGTCATTACCTTTACCGTGTGCGCTTCGAAATAGATGCGAAGTTTAAACGTTGCGTAAACTAATGCCAAAATTAATTTTTCAATTTTTGAATAGTTTTTATCTGCAGCATTGAATGTTTTACTGATGTAATAGATTGGTTTTTCCACCCCTGCGTCCATTCGCAATAATACTGCGCTTAGTGCATGCGAGGTTGTCGCGAGGTAAATTAATAATTCCTCCTCGTCTTCTGCTTTTTGTAATATTGATATATCCATTAGATGTTCTTTTATTCCCTGCAATGCCTTTTCACACTCATCCGTCCACCTAAACTTCGTTCCCTTTTTAAGTATGTTGAAAAAATGTTTGCACTTATCAGATGATCTCGAGATGAATCTTCCTAGCGAAGCTAATAATCCATTTAATTTTTGCACATCTTTCACTGTTGCTGGCGTTGGCATGTCTCGAATTGCTTGTACCTTCTCCGAATCAACTTGTATTCCTTCTTTTGATACAATATATCCTAAAAATTTTCCAGATGCCACTCCAAAGGTACATTTTTCTGGATTTACTTTGATGTTGAAATGTCTCATTTGTTCGAAAATTTCTTTCAAATCTCGCACATGATCTTTTGCTTCTTTGCTTTTTATTAACATGTCATCCACATATACCTCTAATGTTTTATGTATCCATTGTTCGAATACTTTCTCCACCATCCTTTGATACGTCGCACCGGCATTTCGCAGTCCGAATGGCATTTTTGTGTAACAGTATAATCCTCTTGGGGCGAAAAAGGCAGTATGTTCTTGGTCTTCTTCGACGAGAGGGATTTGATTGTATCCCTTATATCCATCCAGGGAAGATATCCTTTCATTTCCTGCTGCTGATTCGAACATCTGCGGAATATCTGGTAAGGGAAAACTATCTTTTGGACAAGCTTTGTTTAAATCGGTGAAATCTATGCAAATTCTTATTCCTTTTTTCTTCTTCGGAACTACGACCATATTCGCTATCCATTCGGGGTATTTTGCTTGCCTAATAATGCCAGCATCAAGCATCTTCTGCAACTCTTCTTCTATTTGAGGATGATAAGCTGTTGCGATCTTTCTAATTCTTTGTTTGAATGGTATGGTATTTTTATCAATCTCTAATTCATGACACGCTACAGATGGATCTATTCCAGGCATCTCATCCATATCCCATGCGAAGATATCTTTATAATCTCGAAACAAATCAACGGCCTTTCTTTCTTCATCTGCCTCCATTTTAGTTCCGATTTTTAATATCTTGGGTTCTTCTTCAGTTCCAATATTCACTTCCTTTGTTGGTTCTGCCGCAATGTAGCTATCCTTCGTTTCTCCCATGGGTGTTGGTCCTCTTATTTCCTTTGCGAGATCACTCTCTTCACCACATATTCCTTTTCCTTCTTCCGCTCTTATCATATATGTTCTAAATTCTTCTTCCTTTTTTGCTGCTTTTGCCATCTTCTTGCGATCTTTTCGCCTCTTCACCCGTTCTTCATAATGTTTTACTTCGATTTGATGATACATTCTTCCTTCATCGGTATCTCCTCTGATTTCGCCAATTCCACTCGGCATAGGGAATCTGATACATTGATGAAATGTTGATGCTACAACTTTTATTGCGTGTATCCATGGCCTTCCCAACAGCATGTTATATGGTGATTCCATATCTACTACGCATAACGTCACATTTGTTTCAATTTCTCCCAACAAAATTCGTATTTTTATTTCCCCTTTAAGTTTTGTTACTGATTTGCCGAAACCATAAACATGACATGTTGCGGAAGTCATTTCTTCATCTTTGTACCCCAATTTTTTATATGCATGATAAAACATTATATTCACTGAACTCCCTGTATCCACTAAAGTTCTATTTATTTCCCATTCTTCCATTGTTTTTGTTAATTTTCCTTCTTCTTTGTTGGCACTTATCGTAATCACTAGTGGAGATATGTGATTTAAATTCTCTCCTGACATCTCTGTTGTTGTGAATATAATTCTCTGTTTTTCCCATTCTTTCAAGGGTAACACCTTCTCTGCTGTTATAATTTTCTTTCCTTCAAAATCTCTTTTATGTATTCTCCCTTTGATACTTTCATGAAATTTATTAACCATTGATTTTGAAACCATATTACATTCCAATTCTTTATTACTCTCTCTGATTCTAATTTTCTTCAATTTATCCATCATACTCTTGATTTTTACCGTTTTAGTGACAATATCCAATCTCTTATCTTCAATCAGTCCCTGTTTCTAGCGCCATTATGTAGTTGCAGGAAATCCTACACTACACCCCTCATTAGAATTTACACAATTAAGTCATTTTAAGATCAATGATTATGATTTCTATTGATTGAATACTTGAATCTTTACAATATGAAATAGAAATGAGTTGAAGAATTATAATCACTCTAAAACTTTCTCTCTCCTCAAAACTTGCTTAACAATTCAAAAAGAACTCTCCCCTCAACAGACTTACTCAACCCTTTATATAGGGTAGTATACAGTGGATGACAGCTAAGCTGTCCTTTATTTTCGGGAATGGCTTGCGAAATATCGCAAGCGTACAAGTATCAATTCTCGCGACACTCCTAAATTTCGCCATATTTTCATATCTTCCTCGTGTTCTGGCTGTCGTCATTCATTGCGTCATTTATTTTACTTCCTTGCGATTCCCTCGCAATGTCGTTATTTATTAATCTCGCGAAGTATTGATGTTGCGATATTCTGATCTTACACTGGTCAGGAGTTAATTGGTCAGTGAGGCGTCATGGTGATCACCACCCGTCACTCTACCACACCATGATGCAGTACCTGCATATAGTACACACGATACTTCACAAGTATCGACTTCCTAAATAACTTAGTTATTTAATCTAGCATTACATGCTACTTTCTGTGGGTCCCACAATGCACACACTCGAGACATCAATCATGTCACAAACTGGGGGAGACATACTGGGGTATTGGTCTGGCGGTTTACAGTGTGCAGCGTGCAACGCGCCATCACAAGAACGTGTCAGGAAGTCATGGACGGTTAGAGATGACAGGAGAAGTGGGCAAGACTGGTCGTGTAACACTAACACACAACTCCACAACTCCATCACTCCACTTCCTCCAATTCCCACGAGAGACGTGAATAAGGATCAAATGACTTGTATAAATAGGTTCTCCTCCCTATTTCCAAGAACAACAAGAACAAGTCCAGACAACAGAAGCAAGTGTTGATACCATCGTATTCAAATACCGGAACTGATAGCTTACATCCTGCACGCCAGTCCAGCTTTCTGATACAATTCATACATAGCCAACACCTTCATAATATCAACACCTTCTTCGCTTCCCTCCCTAAGATCAACCCCATCTCCTTCACTTTGTGACCGAAACAAGTCTGGAACGGCCATTTCTTGGTTTAGGACGTATTTGCACAGATTGATTTCTCGAATCTACAAGCACTCCCGTGTAGTGCATTTGTTTAAGGTTTAGACTCATTTCTCATCCACACACCCCAAATTACCAAAACCGACAGAATAGTTTTCACCCATAAACACCTGGTTAGATCAATACAATCTCTAATACCGAAGTAATAAGATTCGGATTTACAACAATCAAAATAGATATCAAGAGAACTATTAGGTGTTATCGATCTCACACAACTATCAATCGAATAAATCCGATGCTAGCTGGGTCCCAGACGATCAAGGTTTGTGAAACACACAAAGATATGAGAAACAATAAGAAATCTTCTTCGTCTTCAAATTTTCTTTAATCTTCAATTAAAACATGCACAACACCACTTGAATCTCTTGTGATCAATCACGCGTAGAACGGAGTCTGTTAACAATGGACTATCACAAGATGTCTTTAGATCTACAAACAGTTCTGAAGATCCCGTCGATACTTCGATCTAGTTTGAGTGAATCTTTGTTTATGGGTGAAAACTATTCGTGCCGTATTTGGTAATTTGGGGTGTGTGGATGAGGAATGAATCTAAACCCTAAACAAATGCACTACGCGGTGAGTGCTTGTAGATTCGGAAATCAATGCAGGCAAGTCCGGCCTAAACCAAGAAATGGTCATTCCAGACTTGTTTCGGTCACAAAGTGAAGGAGATGGGGTTGATCTTAGGGAGGGAAGCGAAGAAGGTGTTGAGATTTTGAAGGTGTTGGCTTGCTTATGACTTGTAACAGAAAGTTGAACCGCCTTTACAGGATGCAAGCTATCGATTCCTGTCTTGTATCAACACTTGGTTTCTGTTTCTTGTCTGGACTTGCTCTTTTTTGTGGAAATAGGGAGGAGAACCTATTTATACAAGTCATTGAGCCTTATTCACGTCTCTCGTGGGAAGTGGAGGAAGTGGATTGATGGAGTAGTAGAGTTGTGTGTCGATGCTACACGATCGGTCTTGCCCACTTCTCCCCGTCATCGCTAACCGTCCCATAACTTCCTAACACGTTCTTGTGATGGCGCGTTGCGCCGTACGCCGTCAAACCGCCGACCAATACCCCAGATGTATCCCCAGGTTTGTGACATGATTGATGTCTCGAGTGTGTGGATCGTGGGACCCACAAAAGGTAGCATGTAATGCTAAATTGAATAATTGCGTTATTCGGGAAGTTGATACTTGTGAAGTATCATGTGTATTTTATGCAGTGCTTCGCATCATGGTGTGGTAGAGTGACGGGTGGTGATCACCATGACGTCTCACTGAACAATTAACTCCTGACCAGGGTTGTATAACCAAGCCGGTGAAGTTGGACGGACGAGATGATCTTTGAGACACTCATCTGCGACCGTTTATAGAATCAGGGTTTTGAAGAGGTGCGCAGGCATCACCCTTCAGCTTGGTCGAAACTAAGCATGTGAAGGGTTTTGGGAAGGACCGACCGGGCATGCGTGTAAACAGCATGCCGGTGTACACGTCCGTACCTCTCTGTCCCATAAAGGCGCGATCTAGGCCTCTCGATTTGACCGGCAAAGAGGGGTGGTTGAGATCGGTTTGCGGCAGAATCCATTGCCGCAAAGGAATTGGAAACCGCATGACATGCCTAGTTTGGACGCACGTTCCAAGACGACCAATCTTGGTCGGTCTTGGCCGATCGGTCTGATGTGAAGGTGGTAGGCTGGTGTTCACGCCTATACCTGAATATCCCATGAAAACGTGACCTGAGCCATCCAAATCGTCCGGCGAAGTTGAGCGGTCGAGATCGGTTGCGATTTGGGAGGTGTGACCACGCTAGTTTGGGCGCGCGTCTTGGAATATCAAGGCATGATATGCCTTGGCCGATCGGTGAGGGGATAGATGGGTCCACGGTGGTCATCTTTGGTATGACCGGACCTGCTTAATCTAATCTTGGACCCTCCATTCGTGACAGAGAAGATGGACGCTCGTGATGCTCAAAGCCCTAATTTTGGGTTTCAAGGCCGTGCGACCATGCTTTTTCGGCATACGAATGGGATAACCAACCATGGTTGGTCCCGACCGATTGGTCAGGTATGTAGGCGCCCACGGTGATTGTGTTGACATGCTCGGGCCCTTTGAATCTACATCTACACCCTCCATCTATACCGCAAAGATGTATGGTTAAGACTGTTTTGCGACACATGTAATATGCCGCAAACCCTAATTTAGGGTTTTCCCGTCCATACGCTTTGGTTTGGACGTTTTTTTTGGCAAGCTAGGCCAATATTTTGGGGAGGCCGACCATGCGGGGTCCGCGTTGGTTCGGCAGTGGATATTCCATACCTGCTTGGGGGGTGATGGAATTGATCTGGGTCATCCAATCATGCTTGTGGAGTTGGATGATCGTGATCATATCCGACCGATACGGTCGGTCCGGATGCTCAATCTGGCTAGTATAACACACCACTTGTAGAGAGGCTCAATCGGGCTAGTATAACACACCGAAAGGGGCTCAATCGGGCTAGTATAACACACCGAGAGTCGGCTGTGTACGGGTATTTCGTACATGGTTTCATT
This sequence comes from Papaver armeniacum, assembly GCA_023531295.1. Taxonomy (NCBI): domain Eukaryota; kingdom Viridiplantae; phylum Streptophyta; class Magnoliopsida; order Ranunculales; family Papaveraceae; genus Papaver; species Papaver armeniacum. The sequence goes on along the minus strand of JAJJWW010009751.1, from coordinate 56,322 downwards.
ATAATGCTTGGAGGTTCGTGTTGCTCTAGAAGAGTAACACTCGACTGTCATGCCGCATAATGAGTACAGGAAATACAAGGCTGATTGCGCATTAATTAATAATGCTAGAAATTCACAGGACATATGGGATTGTTGCTACATGCTCCAACCTGGATGAATTTCATATATTCACAGAATGGGATTGTTGCCACATGCTCCATTCTAGGTGAATTAGTAAATTCAAGGAGTATCCAACACTTATTAATGGCTTTATCTTTTACAAGATGTCAGCGCATAATTTTCTGGTTTTTACAATTTTAACCTTAAATGAAAATCCACCATCAACAATCTTATATCAGAAGAGAAGATTCTCAAGCATAAACAAACTAAGTGCAATCAAGTTTCAACAACCGTTAGTCAATCAAATTAATCGAAAACTAATAACACCGCAATTATCTAGTTTCCCACCAACGGTACTCGTAGAGCTTCTTGATCCCACGTAAGTCTTTAAACGAGCGGTCGTAAGAGATTTCGCCTAATTAGGGTACTTTCCTCTCCTGGATAGACGGCTCCACCAGAAACAACAAAAAGATGAAGTTTGTCTGGCTCTTAGGATTGTTTGCTAAAAATTCAAACTTAGGTATTTATAGACCAAGGATGTTTGGACACCAAGGAATTTCCAAAACCGAAAATATTCTCAAGATATGCAATGAATAGCAAAATTTGGTTTTCCTAATTCCAATAAATGCTTGTCCAAAAATTTCTGAAATCTCTCAATAGAAATCTCCAATTAGTAAATGCACATTACTAATTTTTTGTCTCTAGAAATATGCATTTAATTGCTGGTAATTAAAAGCATATATAACCAAAAACCTTTATTAAAAGATTCTCAATTAATTTCGGTACAGGATCTCCTTGAGTACTAAGGAATATATTTGAACAATAAAAGATAAGAGTTATCGTACGTGTTCAAAGTATGTTGACATCTTTTCTCTGTAAATCTTCATATTTACATTCTTGGAATCGGTTATACCATACTTACAAACAAGTTTAGAATTTGTTCACCTGTATTCCAAGACTACTATGTGATTGATCAAATATCAAATCACATACATGGGTTCAATCGGTTCTACCGATCACTAGGATCGGTTATACCTTAATATGGAAACACCTGTGATCGGTCACACAAGTTACCAGGGTCGGTTACATCAGTTACCAAGATCGGTTACATCAATTACCAGGACCGGTTACCATATACTCATGGTATTGCTTTTGATCGGTCACCAGTCACTAGGATCGGTTACACCAATTACTGTGCTCGGTTACACCATTTACCAGGATCGGTTATACCAATTACAAGGATCGATTACACAACACTCTGTGATTGGTCACACCAATTACTAGGATCGGTCAGACCAATTACAAATATCGATCATACCATCTCATGGTGATTACTTAGGATCAGTTACACTAATTAATGAAAACTAGACATACCAAATCATAAGTCAGGCATTGTGATTAGTTATACCAAGATACATAACAAAGTTACTATCGGTTCTACCATCTCACACATATTGGTAATCCAAAGATTTGCAATGAATAGCAGTACCAATAACCTAGTGATTTCCATTTCGATTCATAAAACAAGTTCATGAATGTACTTCTTTTAAACAAATGTAAAACATTGTTTCCCAGGATGAAATCTTCACCATAACCCATCACATAATCATAAATAAATAAATATATATATATATATATATATAAGATTATGCTGATGTCATTATCTACGAAGTTCAAAAGATAAGCGATTTACTTCGTAGTCTAATTCCCTAATACTATGATCATATGATCAAGTCTCACTACTAGAGTAATATTTCCAATACACAGCTTCGCAGTTATGTTTTCAATATAGCACGACTTGAAAGATACGTTAGGAATGAAACAGTTCAAGTCAATATTACTAACCTCAAGAGGAAGGATGTTGTCATCTTTGTAGTTCGTTACTTCTTCACGTTCTTTAGGTCTTCGAGTAATACTTGTATGTCTCAACATTACTAGACTTTCTAGTCTAACCTAAACGAAGTTGGCTCTAGTACATAATCAAGCGACTCTTAGATGAGTTTTGACACACTAAAATATGACAACCAAACTTAACATACCAATGCTTGGTGGTTTCAACCAATCTATGCTCTAACAATCTCCCCCTTTTTCAATTTTAGTGACAAAACTCTTAATACATACGGAATTTTTTTTTTACAAGAATTCATATTACATAAGCTTGATTCCAAGTTTCAACAGCACAATAACCTGCATATATTCAATCAATAAATGTCGTTGTTGACATTTGAATAATATAGCCTTTACTCCCCCTAAAGGTAAGTTAGGTAAATATTCAATTTGAACATCTTTGTTATTCCCCTTTTTGTAGTCAAACTACTACACCAAAGAATATGATATGTTTCTCCCCCTTAGTTAATGCTTTACTCTTTCGTGAGATATAACATTTAAGCACAATTTTCCTTTCCTTAGTGATTGCAAATCACTTGTTTACTCCACATATTTCTCCCCGTTTTTGTTACAAATTGAAAAAGGTTCGAGCAAATAAAGGACAAACCGAAAGGATCTTACAATTCTAAAAGACTTGTAAACAACCTATAAGAGTTAACATGAAGGTTTCACATACCACTTTAGATAACCAATATTAAAACCGAAACTACAAGTAATTTAGTTTTAATATGTTATCAAGGAAACAATTGCCCGAAGCAATTTTCCCTAATAGTTTAACAATTTGACTAAGAAAGTTAATTCCCTTGTTAAACCGATTGTAAACATACAATCGCTTATTTCGATAAGACCAAAATAAAGATCAGAATTAACTTTATTTTTCTCATCAGGCTCTAATTATTCAGACAATAACTTAGACCTTTCCTTTTAGACAAGACAAGCACTAAGTTATGTTAAAGCACTGCTCGGTCGAACTCGCAAGCGTTACTATCTCAAGCTTGTTTGTCAAGTTTAGTTGTCAAAACTATAAGTCTTGATTTCTAGTCTACTTATAGCTAAGTCTCAGGTTAGGATAGAAAGTGTAGTTGAGCATTAGACTTCACGGCGTTCATCGATTGAAGACGAAGAACTACTAAGGGGAGCTTGTGGAACTTCATCAACAAAAGGTATATGGAGACTTGAATTCATCTATCACTCAAAAGTTTATCTACTATATCTCCTATTTGAGGCAAAAGTAGTGTAGCTATATATATTTCGATTATACACGTTTGATATTTCGAGATGAGTTTAACTCGCTTATATATTTCTCAAAATATGTGTTGGTAAGCTTTTGCTTTAACCAAGTTCATCTTATATACTTGACGAAAGTCAAAAGATGATCATGTGAAAATCGCCTTGTAACATCTTACATGATTTGTGTGAGACAATCATTTAATGTAGACTCAGAATATTTCGTATTTATCATTCGATCACTTGAAAATTACTTTGAAGCTAATAGTTTGTGTGAGACAGCAATTGTCGTCTTCCAAGAATGTTTCAATGATTGAAATGGGAGTTTAGAACACTTAACCATGATTGGATTATAAGCACAATATGCGTACTTGCATATGTGTTGATCCAAGTCCGGAACCATAGTATGCATATTCGTATGCGTAGTGGTTGGTTAATAAAAGTCCGGGAACTTTGTATGCATACCGGTATGCGTACTGGCGTGAGTTTCAAGTTTCGGGAATGCGTACCCGTTCGAATATTGGCGAACCCAAACTTAGTCCGGCCACTTAGGTATGCGTACACGCATGCGTACTTGAGTAGGTTATGTTCTAAAATCGGTTTGTTCATGAAGTAATACATTTATATAATAAGGAATGCAATCTTTTGCAAATCGTGGCTATAATGTTCATGAATTGATTCGAGTGAATCAAAATCGATTTTGCTTCAATTGTATCTTGTATACTTCTATGAGAATATAAACAATTGAACAACTCTAGAACTAGTTTCATTTGAGTCATTTGAACTAGTTATGGTTAAGATGAATAAGGCTGATATGAAAGTTTTCATATGGATAACTTCGGTTAACTATTGTTGAGCCAAAAAAGGTGTGCACGTTTAGGTACGGTTACTCATATCTAAATGAAGTCACTTTTCATTTGTGTGTAACAAGCTAAGTTCGATCTAACGGTTAAAAGATATTAGCTTAAGTCTAATCAGGTTTTCATCTAACGGTGAATATTGAATGTTTTGTTACCAAGGTAACATTGATTGCAAACCCTGATTTCAATACTATATAAGGGAGAACTCTAGCAACTGGGAAACCTAATCCCCACGCCTCATGTGTGATACTAGTTGCGACTAGAGTCGATTCTCCTTTAATCTTAGATTTTTCCAAAACCCTGTAAGTTAACGACTGAAAGACTTCATTGGGTTTGTGAAGCCACACCCAACTATTTTCGCTGTAGTTGCGTGTTCTAATCTTCCAATATCTTGTTTCGCTACCATACGATTAAGATTATTGTGAGGTGATTGTTAATACTAGGCGTATCTTCGGGAATATAAGTCTGGTTTGTCAATTGGTTCCTGTTCACCTTGATTTATCAAAAGACGGAATAAAACTCATAGGTATATCTGTGGGAGACAGATTTATCTATTCAATAGACTTTTCTGTGTGAGAAAAATTGGTTTATCAAGTCTTCGACTTTGGGTCGTAGAAACTCTTAGTTGTGGGTGAGATCAGCTAAGGAAAACAAGTGCGCAGAATCTGGCGTGGTTCTAGAGGCGTAAGGAAAGCGACTGTACCTTGAACAGTGTGCTCAACTATATTTCAGTCCGAAGTTAACTTGGAGTAGGCTAGTGTCTGTAGCGGCTTAATACAGTGTGGTGTTCAAATCTGGACTAGGTCCCAGGGTTTTTCTGCATTTGCGGTTTCCTCGTTAACAAAACTTCTAGTGTCTCTGTTATTTCTTTTCCGCATTATATTTGTTTATATAATTGAAATATCACAGGTTGTGCGTAAGTTCAATCAATTGTGAATCCAACCTTTGGTTGTTGATTAAATTGATAAACACTTGGATATTAGTTTTTGATACTGAAAAAGCGGGGGTCTAACAACCACGCCAAATATTTCGTTTGGCAATCTGAATAGACAAACTTCAATATACTTTCAAGAGAATCAACTAGATAGTCAGACTCAATCTATAGAAAAGTATATCAAAGAGTTTTATATCTCTATCTCTTAATTCAATCTGCAATCAGCAAATAGGGATTTGCGAGCCCGATTGAATATAAAAGAAATAACTTGAAAGGTACCAAATACCAATGTTCAAGGATCAATCAATTTCAATCAACAACCAAAGGTTGGATTTACCAATTGATCGATTCAACGCACAACCTGTGATATTTCAATTATATAACAAAATATAATGCGGAAAATAAATAACACACACACTAGAAGTTTTGCTAACGAGGAAACCGCAAATACAGAAAAACCCCGGGACCTAGTTCAGATTTGAACACCACACTGTATTAAGACGCTACAGACACTAGCCTACTACCAATGAACTTCGGACTAGACAGTAGTTGAACGCTAATCAATCTCACATTGATTCAAGGTACAATTGCGCTCCTTACATCTCTGATCCCAGCAAGATACTACGCACTTGATTCCCTTAGCTGATCCCACCCACAACCAAGAGTTGCTACGACCCAAAGTCGAAGACTTGATGAACAAATCTGTCTCACACTAAAAAGTCTATTGAAATAGATAAATCAGTCTCCCACAGAAATACCTACGATTTTTTTTCCGTCTTTTGATAAAGCAAGAAGAACAGGAACCAATTGATATACCGGACTTATATTCTTGAAGAACAGCCTAGAAATATCAATCACCTCACAATAATCTTAATCGTATGGTAGCGAAACAAGATATTGTGGAATCACAAACCATGAGACGAAGATGTTTGTGACTACTTTTTATCTTGCCTATCGGAGAATAAATCTCGAGTCAATCTTAAAGAAGATAGTACTCAAACACGAAAGAAGATGCAAGATCAGATCACGCAACTACAGATAAAATAATTGGGTCTGGCTTCACAATCCCAATGAAGTCTTTAAGTCGTTAACCTACAGGGTCTCGTGAAAAACCTAAGGTTAAAGGAGAATCGACTCTAGCTTATACAACTAGTATCACACAGCAGGTGTGGGGATTAGGTTTCCCAGTTGCTAGATTTCTCCTTTATATAGTTTTCAAATCAGGGCTTGCTATCTAAGTTACCTTGGTAACAAAGCATTCAATATTCATTGTTAGATGAAAATCTTATTAGACTCAAGCTAATATCTTTCAATCGTTAGATCGAACTTAGCTTGTTACACACAAATGAAATGTACCTTCATTTAGGTTTATGTAACCGTACCTAAACGTGTACACCATGTTGGCTCAACCGTAGTTAACCGAGATTAGCTATATGAACACTCTCATATCAACCTTATTCATCTTAACCATAACTAGGTTCAAATGACTCAAATGAAACTAGTTAAAGAGTTGTTCAATTGTTATATTCTCATAAAGTATACAAGAACACAATCGAAGCAAAATTGGTTTGATTCACTCGAATCAATTCATGAAAATTATAGCCACGGTTTGCAAAGAATGCATTCCTTTAAATATAAATTTATTAGTTCATGAACAAACCAATTTTATAACTTTTACCACTCAAGTATGCAAACGTGTACGCATACTTAAGTAGCCGGACCAAGATTGGTTTTCGCCAGTATGCGAACGGGTGCGTGTTAAGCACGTAAGTGCTACATTTTATACCCATATTTATATTAGCTAGGACTCAATATTTTGACTAATAACACTATTTTAGTGCTTTTGTAGAAAGTACAATCAAATCTGATCATCGGAGAAATAAACGGCTAAGTGAGAAACTTAATGGCGTTTTGCGATGAAGATGACAAATTATAGCCGGCCTGGTATCTCCATATATCAGCAGCATGGAATCATTTCACAGCCGGAGAATAAAACAGTTAATGGAACAAAGAATTCTTCTGTTGTCCATTACATCTCATTTTCAAGACAAACTAGGTGGCATTCTTAATCGAAGGCAAGGGTACTGAAGAGATATAGGTGTTAATCGAGCTGTGCAGTGGTAATTCATTGTTTTTGGCCGGAGTTGCGAGATATGAAATGTATGCATGGATGTGAACTGGGAGAAGTGGTTGCAGTTGGCACCGAAGAAGTACCGGTGGACATGCATTTGTATCACGAATGGTTTGATGTGGATTGAAACCTAATCGAAATAATAGCTGCTGGCTTGTGCTGTGTGTTGAGTTTTGCGGCATTATTTCTGTGTGAAGTTCAGCCAAGAAAATCAACAAGAAAGTATGTCCAAAATCTGATGTTGCTGCCATGAAGTGTTAGTCGTACGTATTTGAAGGGGTATTGTACAGCAGCGAATGGAGTTTGGGTTCTCAACTGTTCTTTCGAATTCAAGGACTTAAAACAGACGGTGTTGGTTTGTGTCGATGGTTGAGAAGCTGCAGGAAGTGATGGCTGAGATGGTTGCACTCGGTGGAGGCCATTAGCTGGACTGATTCAGCAAAATGTGAATGGTCAGATGGAGAGCTGGTGCAATGAACTGTTTTGCTCAATTTGGGGACGTAGTGAAGATTCGAATCATTCGAGTATCGATGGGTTAGTTGGAATTCTTGAAAGAGAAAATGGCTGGTTGAAGTGTTTGAGCAGTAGAGATTTTTACGAGTCGTTTATCCTGGTAATACATTGGAGTCCAGCATAGTTGAATGGGTGTTGATGAATGGTGTACTGCAGTCTCGATTACAGCAACACATCAATGGAGTTTGGGGCTGTGAGTTATGTGGAAGTGGAGTGGTTATATGACAGAACTCTTGTTCTCGGTTGAAGGTTAGTCAGTAGCAAGGATGGTCCTGGTTCAATGATTCAAAGATGGGCAGGCACTCAATGAAGAAAGAATTGGCAGCAACCAAGAGTTCTGTTGTTGCCGATGTATGGGTGACTGCTAGTGGTGGTTTGATGGAGCAAAGAAGTCGAGGTTTAGCTGGTTGCTGTCGTTGCTTATAGTGATCGGCATTTGGATGGAGAGAGCTTGTTGTGGTCGATTTCAGATTGCAAGGCAGCAAGGTTTGCATTGATTGCATGGACTGAAAGTAGAAGATGGTTTCGGCCAATATCTCATGCCTGAAACAGCCGAAGAAGTAACCAGTGTCGTTGGTTCTTGGAAGCAGTCGGTTAATGTTGATCGAATTGGGAGCTGAAGCTAGATAGACAGAATGGAGCTGTAGTTTGCTCGAGGAGAAGACGAGACCTGAAGTTGGAGTTATATCGAAATTATCGATCAAGACATACAGCAACAACATAATTGGAGTTCGCTGTGCAATTAAGGGTCCGGCTGATGGTTGAGTTTTTATACGTGCGTGGGGTTTGGTGGTCGAGTTGCCAAATCAGTGGAAGTGCAGATGCGTGTTTGCTGATGGTTGCATTTTTGGAAGCCTTTGCAGTCGTCCAAGGAAGGGTGCAGCTCGAGTTGGAGTAACTCGCAACGACAGTGGGATTTGTTCTTCAGCAGCGATTCAAAGTGAAGAACATGGCAGCTCAAACTGGAGATGGCATGCAGTGGTGGTTGTTGGAAATGGTCGCGACTGCAGCGTTCTTTGCAGCAACACGGGCCGAGGTTGAGAGTTTTGGTCTGTATTTAGCCGGACGAGGAAGATGAGTTAGTGTTGTTGCCGAGATTTAGACGGGCTGAAACAGGCAGTGGTCGAACTTTGGTGAAAGTCTTACTTTGGACGTTGGATAATAGTGGACTGGGCCTGTTGGGCATTATTGGCTAGGTCTTTGGTGGAGTTACGACTGCACCATATATGAATCGAGAAGAAGCAAAAAGAGGGGTAGGCCGAACAGAAACTAGAGAAGAGAAAAAGAGGCGACGGCCGTGTTTGGGAGCTCAAGAACAAGGGAAGAAGACGACTCCATCGGTTTAATCTTTCCTCTTTTGTTATTATTTTTTATGGGTTTTAAGAAACCCATGATCATGTCTTGCTAGTTTTATCGTAACTAGGGTTTATGTTGAAACCACATGGAGTTTTAGGCTACTTTCAATTGAATAATATTTAGCAAAATACTATTATGATTTGAATAAATTAATTCCATGATTTTATATATATTGATTTAATGATGAAATGAGTTGTTGCTTCACCGGTTTTGTAAACCTTTGTGCGTAATTGTTAGGTTCATAATATATTTTTGTCTCATTATTTGATAATTCCATGCTTGGGTTAATATCTTTGATGGGTTATGCTTAGAAGAACCATATAATAGTTGTGAATCAATATTTTAGTTTCGTATAAATTTCTCGCTGATGCAATTTGATGGTTCATGCTTGGATTTAGTCTTTTGATGTGCCATGCTTAGGGTATACCAGTGATATTTGCAACGCTAATACTTTTAATAGGTGATGCCGATAGAACAGATGATAAATAATTCATGGATTATGTTTCATTTCAGTAATCGAATAGAAGTTGTGGTGGATACTATAAACCCTGGTTACCGTCTTTCTCATCGGATATTTGTTACTTTAGTTTTATTTCTCTGTTATTATTCTTTCAAAAATCCAAAAAACATCATTTCTTGTTAGTTTATTAGAGATACTTGATTAGAGTATTTCCACCGCTCCTCGTGGGAACGACTCCGCACCCCCTCGTCTACATTGTAGACACCGTGCGATTGCGGTTTATTATATAGGCGTCTCCGGATCCTATCAAGACGCACACCTCCAATCCCAACAGAATTTTCGGACTCCGAACCTTACGCAAGTAGGCGTACGGGTGCGTGTACTTAAGTACTCGGATTTCACAAACCAACATGTACGCATACGGGTATGCACACTATGGTTCCCGAACATGGATTACATATATGTAAAGTGCATAACATGTTCATAATCCAATATTGGTTAATTGTTCTAAACTCTTTTTCAATCATTGAAACTTTCTTAGAGGATGACAATAGCCATTTTCACACACTTTTAGCATCAAAGCGATTTTCAAGATATTGAAATAATCGTAACGAAACATTCCAAGTCTACACCAAATGATTGTATCACACAAACCATGTAAGATGTTACTCAACGATTTTCACATGATCATCTTTTGACTTTCGTCAAGAATATAAGATGAACTTGGTTGAAGCGAAAGCTTACCAACACATATTTCGAGAAATATGTAAGCGAGATTAATCTCACTCGAAATCTCAAATGTGTATAATCGACAACTATATAGTAATACGACTTTTGTCTCAATATAGGAGATGAAGTAGAAATAGACTTTCCAAGTGATAGATGAGTTTAAGTCTCCATATACCTTTTGTTGATGAAGTTCCACAAGCTCTCCTTAGTAGTTCCCGTGTTCAATTGGTGATCGCTGAAGTCTAATGCTCAACTACACAATCTATCCTAGTCCGAGATATTACTATAAGTAGACTAGAAATCAAGACTTATAGTTTTGATCACTAACATTGACAAACAAGCTTGAGATAGCAACGCTTGCGAGTTCGACCGAGCAAAGGTTTCAATGCTCGAAATTGGTATCAGCTGGCTCAGGAAAATATTTGAATTTGCCATGATCTCAGTACTGGTCAATGGTGGACCATATGGATTTTTTGGTGTTGGAAGGGGTCTCAGACAAGGTGATCCATTGTCACCTCTTTTATTCATCCTAGCAGAGGAAGTGCTTAGCAGAAATATCTCTAAAATGGTGTAGAAGGGTAAGATACAAGCCATGATTAATAGAGGTGGTTGTCAACCTTCACACTTAATGTTTGTTGATGATATTTTTATATTCTGCAATGGTCACAAAAAGTCACTGGATAATTTGATGTGTGTATTAAGTAAATACCAACTTTCATCTGGAAAAGTAGTGAATAGAAACAAGAGTAAATGCTTTGTAGGTGGAGTTTCAAATACAAGAAGGATTGGGATTGCAGAGTATTTGGAAATGGGCTTGTCTGAACTACCTGATACTTATTTGGGTGTTATTATTAATCTTGGAAGAGTAAAATCTCATCAAGTTTGGGGAATGGTAGAGTTAATGTAGAAGATGTTAGCTGGATGGATGTGTAAACTGCTGGTTTTCTCAGCAAGACTAACTTTGGTCAAACATGTGTTATGAAGCATTCCCGTATATAATAGGGCCGTGTATAAGTGGCCAAAATCATTTATAAAGGAATGTGAGAAAATTATCAGGAATTTCCTATGGTCTGGAGATCCTGCTGTTAAAAAATTGATTAATGTGAAATGGGATGAAGTAAATGCTCTAATAATTGAAGGTGGTTTGGGTTTAAGAAGGTTGGAAGTTATGAATAAAGCTTTGTTAATGAAACTATTGTGGAAAAATGAAACAGAGGAGGTTGAATGGACTCAGTTCATGAGAGCTAAGTACAAAAACAAGAATAATGAATGGATAACTTCTTACAGACAATCCTCAATTTGGACATGCATTAAATGGGTGATCCCAGAAGTTAATGAAGGAAAAAGATGGCTAGTTGGAGATGAAAAAAAAAATCTATTTGGAATGATAAATGGATCAGAGTATATGAACTAATTGAGAGGCATGCAAATGATAGTTATGTTCTGCAGAATATTGATTTAAAGGTGGAACATCTAATTGTAGACGGGGTTTGGCAGATTCTAGAGTATATGTTTAACTTTTTTGAGAAGAATGAAGTACCAGCAAATAGGTGGAGGCTCTGATAAACTAGTATGGGAGACTGATTTAAATGGTAAATTCTCTGTTGCTAGTGCAACTCACCTGGTGAGGAAAAAATACCTAGTGATGCCTTGGGCAAAACAAATTTGGAATCCTTGTGTATACTTCTGCAAATTTATAGAAAATCTTTAGGGGTTCTTGTGCTACTGAGGAAGCATTTAGGAAAAAGGGATTTATGACAGTTTATAAATGCTACTTGTGTGGCAATGCACATGACACAATGGACCACATTTTATGGTACTGTACTTTTAGCATCAAAATTTGGCACTGGGTGGGGGGGATCTTCTATTGCCTGAACCCTACAACATTTGAGGAAGTTTTGAAATTTGCTCAGGGCAAGAGTGGAGCAATTAAAGAAGTGTGGTATAATTGTGCATTTAAGGCGATGATTGAGCTCTGGCATGCAAGAAATAGAGTAATATATTAGGGTGAAGAACCAAATTTTGAAAGTTTAAGTAGAGAATTATGAATTACACAAGCAAGTGTGGTATAAGAATTAAAGGCACCAAATGGGGGAATATGTGTAATCTGAAAATTCTACTTTACTTTGGAATTACAGGAATTAAAACACATATGGCTGGTGTGAAACAATGTTTCTTCAAATTGCCTGGAAGAGGACAAGTTCTCATATGCTATGATGGAGCATCAAAGGGTAACCTTCGGAGTGCTGGATTAGGCTTTGTGTCAAGGAGTGAAGATGGTGGGTGTTTAGGAGCAACATCTGGAGGTTTGGGAATAACAACAAACTATCTGGATGAGGTCATGGATTTGGTGATAGCTGGTGAATGGGCAGTTAAAAAAAGATATGAGAATGTATGCTTCAGTCTTGACTCCAAAGCAGTCTTGTTGGCATTTAGCAATGGCAAAATCCCATGGATTGTTGTGAATAGATGGAACAATATTAGAAGGAGCATAGCAAGAATCACATTCACTCACTCTTATAGGGAGATACATTTATTTGCTGACAAGATGGCTAAACAGGGTATCCTACTTGCCAGAAGAACATTACTTTACTATGAGGAAAAACCTGGATTCTTGGGTCAGTTGGAGTGTGTAGATGGTATCTACTTTAGATTCAATTCCTGAGAGATTAGTTGCTTTAGACTTGCTAATTACAAAGTTAGCAGTTTGTATTCCTATTTTTGTTGTTTTTGTATTTTAGCAGAATATGTCAATTGACCTTAATATGTATTTTGGATTAAATTTGAGTAATAAAATTTCATGATCTAGAAAAAAAAATATGCTTTGAAAGTAATATCCTTTCCATATTTGGATGTATGCTCGTGATCAAAGATCTTTAACTTCCCAACCCTTTATTTCGGGATAAAGTATTAAGGTTATTTCCTTCAACGATGGCATGTTTCTTAGAATCGTATTTGGATGGCAACGATCTGAAAATTTTCATCACAATTTCCTTTTCAGGAATAGTCTTACCCAATGCAAAAGATGCATTAACAATTTCACACACTTTGTGATTAAACTCATCAAATGAATCTTCATCAGCCATACAAAGGTTTTCCCAATCAGAATTTAGGTTTTGAAGCCTAGCTTATTTCTCATAGGAGTTTCCTTCGAATACTGTTTCTAAGATATCCCAAGTTTCTTTAGACTTAGTGCATGTAGTCACATGGTGCTGAAGATCTGGGGTAATGGCATGAATGATTGCATTTAATTCGTCATAATTTTGCTTTGCAGCGAAAATCTTGGCAGGATCGTATGCACCAATATCCTTTGGAACAATTACATCGCCTTTTGTAACAACCGGAGGATCATAGCCATTAACAACACGAACCCGTGATTGAAAATCACACGCTTGAAGAAAGGCACGCATAGCAATTTTCTACCATAAGTAATTTGAGCCATCGAAGACTGGCGATACGTTTATGGAGATAGCGTTTTTGTCCATAGAGTCAGATTGCTACAAGCACATACTTATGAGGTCTTAGCGTGTTTGCCTGCTCTGATACCAATTGAAAAAGCGGGGGTCTAACAACCTCACCCAATATTTCGTTTAGAAATCTATATGGACAAACTCCAATATAATTCCAAGAGAATCAACTAGACAGTCAGACTCAATCAATGGAAATATATCCAAGAGTTATATCTCTGTTTCACAATGTTATCAGCAAATCAATAAGATAGAAATCCGCGAGCCTGATTATTATGTGAAACAACTTGAACGGTACCAAAGACCAAAGACCAATGTTCAAGTGTCAATCAATTTATATCAACAATCAAAGGTTGGATTATCTAATTGATTGAACTAGGCACAACCTGTGATATTTCAATTATATAGAAAATATAATGCGAAAAATAAATAACACAGATACCAGAAATTTGTTAACGAGGAAACCGCAAATGCAGAAAAACCCCGGGACCTAGTCCAGATTGAACACCACCCTGTATTAAACCGCTACAAATACTAGCCTACTACAAGTTAACTTCGGACTGGAATGTAGTTGAGCCCTAACCAATATCACACTGATCAAGGTACAGTCGGGTTCCTTACGCCTCTAGAACCACGCCAGATTATGCGCACTTGATTCCCTTAGATGATCTCACCCACAACTAAGAGTTACTACGACCCAAATTCGCAGACTTGATAAACAAATCTGTATCACACAAAAAAGTCTATTGAATAGATAGATAAATCTGTCTCCCACTGAAATACCTATGAGTTTTGTTCCGTCTTTTGATAAATCAAGGTAAACAGGAACCAATTGATATACCAGACTTATATTCCCGAAGAACAACCAAGTAATATCAATCACTTCACAATAATCTTAGTCGATTAACGAAACAAGATATTGTGGAATCACAAATGATGAGACGATGATGTTTCTGACTACTTTTTAATCTTGCCTATCGGAGAATAAATCTCAAGCAAATCCTAAAGAAGATAGTACTCAATCATAATAGAAAACAGCAAGATCCGAACACGCAACTACAGAGAAAATAGTTGGGTCTGGCTTCACAATCCCAATGAAGTCTTTAAGTCGTTAACCTAATGGTTTTAGAAAAACCTAGGCTAAAGGAGAATCGAATCTAGTCGCAACTAGTATCACACAGAGGTGTGGGGATTAGGTTTCCCAGTTGCTAGAGTTTTCCCTTATATAGTCTCCAAATCAGGGTTTGCAATCAATGCTACCTTGGTAACAAAACATTCAATATTCATCGTTAGATGAAAACATGATTAGATTCAAGCTAATATCTTTCAACCGTTAGATCGAACTTAGCTTGTCATACACAAATGAAATGCACTTGCATTCAGATAAGGGTAACCGTACCTAAACATGTACACTTAGTTGGTTCAACAATAGTTAACCGAGGTTAGCCATATGAACACTTTCATATCAACCTTATTCATCTTTATCACAACTAGTTCAAATGACTCAAATGAAACTAGTTAGAGAGTTTTTCAATTGTTTATATTCTCATAGAAGTATACAAGACACAATTAAAGCAAAATCGATTTTGATTCACACGAATCATTTCATGAACATTATAGCCACGTTTTGCAAAAGATTGCATTCCTTATTATATAAATGTATTAGTTCATGTACAAACCGATTTTAGCACATAACCTACTCAAGTATGCAAACGGGTACACATACTTAAGTGACCGGACTTAGTTTAGGTTCGCCAGTATGCGAACGGGTACGCATAGATCCAAACTTAGTTGAATTCCGGAACTTGAACTCACGCCAGTACGCATATGTGTACGCATACTAAGTTTCCGGACTTTCATTAAACTAACCAGTAGGCGTACGGGTATACATATGCAAGTACGCACACTGTGCTTATATCCAATCATGGTTACATATTCTAAACTCTCAGTTCAATCATTGAAACATTCTTAGAAGACGACAATATATGTCCACACAACTATTAGCTTCAAAGCAATTTTCAAGTGATCAAATGATCAATACGAAACATTCCAAGTCTACACCAAATGATTGCATCACACAAATCATGTAAGATGTTACCAGGCGATTTTCACATGATCATCTTTTGACTTTCGTCAAGAATAAAAGATGAACTTGGTTAAAGCGAAAGCTTACCAACACATATTTCAAGAAATAGAAAAGCGAGATAAACTCGGCTCGAAATATCAAATGTGTATAATGAAGTTTATATAGAAATACGAATTTTGTCTCAATAGGAGATATAATAGAAATAGACTTTCCAAGTGATAGATGAGTACATGTCTCCACATACCTTTTGTTGATGAAGTTCCACAAGTTCCCTTGAGTAGTTCTTCGTCTTCCATCGATGAACGTCGTGAAGTCTAAAGCTCAACTACATATTTTATCCTAATCCGAGACTTAGCTATAAGTAGACTAGAAATCAAGACTTATAGTTTTGGCAACTAAACTTGACAAACAAGCTTGAGATAGCAACGCTATGCGAGTTCGAATTTGAGCAAGGCTCTAACACTAGCATTAGCATTTTTGACATTTACATGAATTCTTGTCAAATGCTTGACCTATCATATTAGTTTATGATCGATCTAGCAATCTCATCATACCTATGTCTCTCGATCCAAATCATCTACGTATCACTGCTGTCTCAGCTGACACTATCATATTCCACAACCATGAATGTCAATCAGACTCTCTACGTCCATGGTATGCAAAGCATCATTGATGTCTGAGAAAACACTTTATACTTTATTCACCAACATAACGAGTCTCTACGAAGGGTACCAGGCTCAGAATTGAGAATCATGCTAGACTCATCAATATGCTAAGACTATCATCTAGGCCAACAATTTACAAAGAAGACTTCACCATACTCGAGACATCAATAATGTCACATGGGGGATATTCACTAGGGTTTTGATATGACGGCCTACATCACGTGCGATGCAGCAATGCACCCACGATGAGAAATTGAGTAAGTGTCATGTCCCTTTGTGATTATTAGTATTTCTTGTTATGGGCTACCCATTTGGGGCACCCCCTTGTTAGATGTAGATAGCCTTTGTCACGAGTCCACCTTGAGTATGTCCTATATATGTAGTATTGGTACCGTCTGTAATACTATCAATGAATAATGTAAAACTTAATCTCCTTCCCCAAATTCTTCTGCAACTTCCTTGTCTAACAATGTCTTCTTCTCATCCCTATAATTCGTCTAATTCTTCTCCTAATCCTCTCATTTCCTCTATTTATCCCAATTCATCACTATCCTTAGAGACTCAAACTGTTCCTGATAATCCAATTTGTAGTGAGTTCACTACAATTGGTATCAGAGCAGTCGATCCTCCGACTGCTTCCATGGCCAACAACGCTGCGTTTGATGAACTGAACCGAAAGATTGATGAGTTAGCTAGAACTCAAAAGGAATTCCACCAAAGACAGGACGATCTATCTCTTAAACAAGCAGAACTACTCAAGAAAGTTGATCAACACCATGAACAACCATCAGCATGGTATTTACAGTCTATCCGGGAGTTAATTCGAGAATGTCGTGACGAACGAGATAGAGTTTCTGCTAGTCAAGGTCCTACACCAGAAAGTTCTAATGAAGTTTTAGGTTCTTCTCCAAAGAATAAAGCTGTTCTCTGATTTGATGAATCAAAGATGATCGAGGATGAAATTGTTGTCAAATCGAAACCAAATTCAGGTGATTTGAGTTCAGTTGATGGTAAATTTCAATCTACACCGCACCAAAATAAAGATGACGATTTACTTGATGGTATGAGATTACAATTTGAAGAAGTTTCAAAACCAGATCTAATTGGTTTCTCAAAGTTAAATCAAGTCAAAATTGATAAGGTAAATAATTCTTCCCGAGTTTTATTCAACAATTTTGAGGAGAATTTCGAAATTCTTAAATGCTTGAAGGATTTAATGTTCATTCTTTACAACCTATCAAACTGTATGGATTGTGTTTATACTCATTTGGATAATACTCGTTTGCTATTTGACCGAGGTAAATGTGTTAATATTTCATCGATTTCTTATGAGAATTTGGTAAACATATGGATTTCTAGCTTGGGATACCAATGTTTGCAGATATACCTTTGGTTGTTAGTCTTGGTGTTAATGATGTTTTAAGTCTTGATGAGAGGATGTTGTTTGTTAAAATGATTGATAGAGTTAGACCCGGTGTTACTATTCTTTGGTAGAGTAATTGAAATGGAGAAGGTACTAGAACCTCAGGGTATAATGCTTTGGACTGTGTTATGGAGTTTGAATACAGGTGGTGCTTGTCTATATATTAAGATGCCAGTAAATGACTTGTCTTCACAAGTGATAAAATGCTTTAGTGCAGCGGGTAATTTAGTGTTGTTCCATGTCTATTTTCACATGTTCACCCTTGCCACTATTGGGAATTGTTTGAAGCTTATAGGACCAGATGCCTTCTTGCATTATTCATGGCCTATATCTAGGATCTGCGGAAGTGTTACTAGTCTAGGCGAAGGTATTCAAGTATATCGATATCTAGCTGATATTCACTCTAGGTATTATGCTAGACTTAAATCTTATGGCTTCTATCGATTATCGGGTCAAGTTTATCAAACCATGGAAGGCTATATAAAACTTGAGTTCAATGTCAGAGCAATGGGAAGTCAAAGTTGGTTCATTGTGAATTATTCTCCTTATGTGCTGCTAGTGGTGACTCCATTGAGCTATGAATTGGTTTCGGGCGTTTTTTTACAAAGTGTGAGAATTCTCTTGATGCAAATGTTAGATTTATGGCTCTCACCAACAATGATTTCTGGTTGGGCAAAATCTCTTGTGCTAGGAGTTAACTTGTTTGGTTGGTCTGATACACATATCCTCTTTTGAAATTGCTTACATCTCGAGGACTATGAGAAAATTTGGATGAGTAAAAGAGCCGCACATTATGTGGAAAAGCTTTGCAACACAAGAAGCCGAGTTTCAAAGATAATTATCTCATTATGCTTCTTAGACAATGTTCTCACTTTGTACATTCATTTTCGCTAAGGTATACTTCTGCATACCCATAAGACCGATTACTTCTATATGTGCTAGTTTACCAACTACTGAATATTGTCGACTCATATTTGATCGTGGTAAGAATTTTTACGTACTTAGAAGTGGGTATTCAGTATATGAGCTAGCTCTGGAACTTGGGCTCTGTTTTGCATTCTTATTCAAGTATCTAAACGTGTTTTTGTATGATAAGAATGGTGATTGTCGTGATGCTAGCAAGATTTTTTATGAAAGGCCGCAACAAGGCGGTAATTTCTGGACTGTTTTGGATCGATTTATGCTTTTACTGATAAGGTTAAACGAGTACAGAAATGCCCTAGCAATGTTCAGTAAAGTGCTTGTTAAGGATGACAGTTCTTCTACACAAAGGGAAGAGGTGGTAAGGAGTTCATGGGGCAGAAATACTCTCAGCTAACCACACTAGGCTACTAGTGAGGATGTTAAACTTTGTACAGCTGTATCCCTGGGTTTTTTTTGCGAGATATTGAATTATCCTTACCTTGGGGCTTTCATGGATTATTTGATCTTATCATGTGTGGCAATAGTGAATGGAGTTTAAAAAGTTTGGGGTCATTATTAGTTTCTGATTTAAGGATGCATGTATGCACGAAGATTGAAGCCAAGAAAGGAAAATATTTGTGTTATTATTGTTGCAAGGCTTTCATGGTTAAGTTTAAATCTGTCCAGCAACATCATATTGTGCTACATTTACCTCAGAAGCATGAGAAGAACTTGGTAGTTGCGTGTTCAGTAATCAAGACACTAATCCATCAGAGAGTAATAGAGGAAATTTTCCTCCATAACCTTGTTGGAAGTGTAGAAACAAGTCTCATACATTTTGTTAAGTATCATTGGGTCAACACTAGAGAAATTCTTGTGCAGTACAGTGAAGCGACTGAATTACAGCACAATCTGGGCACTGATGAAATGTTTAGGGCATTCATCTTGTTAGCAGCTGAAGGTGAGTTGTGCACATTCGAGAGAACAACGTGGAGTTTGTCGTATGTACCAAATAAGGGTTCTAGAAGAGTGGAAATCAAGAAAGGGCACACCACAATTAATTGGGCAGTCTTGGGTGATCTGGTTAGTGGAGACAAATTATATAAGCTGTTCAGTCAAATGCATATCGAAGTGGTTGGTGTCGAGAGCTTTAATACTTCGGGGGAATATCGTATTACAAAGGGCCAGTGTTTCCATTTCTTATTGTTCAGTCACCCAACTTCAGTCTACACCGCTAATAGTAGAAGTACAACTTACGCATTTTGCAATTAGGTTTAGCAAGAGAGGGTGGTGGTGAAGTTCATACCTTGTGGGCCTGGGAAATAACTGAAATCTGGATAGACAATGCAAGTGTTATTCAAGTTCTTATTCAAGTCTATTATGACGTGCTCTCTACAGGCACTGGGATTTTTGTTGAAGTAGAAATCATGTCCAAGTATGGAGCTTGCAGTTCACATGACAGTATCCAAGGGTCTCCGGGCTGGGTCTTAAGTCTGTCAAGGTAGAGAATCCGATACATCACTCGAGCCTTTCCTTGTCCAAGCTGAATGCAAGACATCACCAGTGGCCTTCTTGTTAGAATTACAGTTCTCGTCCCTTGCTGTGTACAAGGAGCTGCGGCAAAAGAGTTCTTCCAGCAAAAATCAATGTTCTGGGCTGGTCTTTCCTATGTTCTGGGCCCTACAAGGAAAACTAGTGGTCATTGTTTCATTATCTCCCAATGGGCGCTCTTTTTGGGAATGCCATGTACTTGTTGTGGTCAAAGAGGTTGCAACTCAGTTCTCATCCTTGAGGACAAGGATGATTTGGAGGAGTGGGTATTTGTCATGTCCCTTTGTGATTATTAGTATTTCTTGTTATGGGCTACCCATTTGGGGCACCCCTTTATTAGATGTAGATAGCCTTTGTCACGAGTCCACCTTGAGTATGTCCTATATATGTAGTATTGGTACCGTCTGTAATACTATCAATGAATAATGTAAAACTTAATCTCCTTCCTCAAATTCTTCTGCAACTTCCTTGTCTAACAATGTCTTCTTCTCATCCCTATAATTCGTCTAATTCTTCTCCTAATCCTCTCATTTCCTCTATTTATCTCAATTCATCACTATCCTTAGAGACTCAAACTGTTCCTAATAATCCAATTTGTAGTGAGTTCACTACAGTAAGTCGTGAAGGAGAAAATGGAGTAGTGGTATTACAACCACCAAGTTTCCCCTAACAAAGCGGAATTGGTTTTCACCACGGTTTCCACTTAATTACTCTTCCACTTCTTTGCAACTGCCACCACTTACGAGAGATCAATGTGTTAACTATCTCTTCTACAAATAGGTTCTTCAACCTATCGACATGATATGATAGCCATATATCAAAAACACCGCCCGAAAGCTTTTTCACATTCTAACACAGAGAAATCATCTCCCAAGAAGTAAAATACATCCGCAATCGATTTCCATTGATCTCAACGCATTCTCAGCTGTCCTCCCTATAGATCGACCCTTTTCCTTCCATTCTGACCGAATCGATACCGGAACGACCATTTCTTGGTTTAGTCCGGGATCGTACATATTGATCTCTCGAACTCAAAGCACTTATAAAGTCATATACAATTCATTTTTAAGGGTTTAGACGATTTGTTCTCTCTAGTATCTGCCTACTCCACCATCTTTCACTTTACCCAGTAAAACGTTTTTACCCGCAAACAACTAGGTCCCTGTGTTTTTCTACAAGATTTTAGTTTCTCGTTAGCAAAAATTTCTGGTGTTTGTGTTATTTCTTTTCAACATTAAATTGTTTTATCTTAGTTAATCGAAATATCACAGGTTGTCCGTAGTTAAACCTAGATATTATTAATTAAAATGAAAAAAAACTACAAGACGCGTTCTTGTTGAATTTGTATCTTGAAATATAGAATTCGGTTCGTGAACAGTTCGAGCACATACTAGGTTTACCTTGTTAGAACAATATTATATACAGTCTCGTAACCGAACGTTTAGATTGTACAAGGATTATCCATATAGCTTCCCGAATGAAAAAGTTGGTGGTGTACTAGTTACCCTCTCCTTTCACTAAGCACGTCGACTTTGCTAGCAATGTTGGTAATAAAGATTCCACGGAAATGTTTTAGGGAAGTTAACGAGGTGATGGTGCTAAACGATCCGTGTTGGTGATGGTGACCGTGAATGAACAGATGTTTTCTAAACACTTACTTTGTATCTTTATGTTTTAGACAAGTATACTAAGGTTAATGGCTGGACACATTTTTCTCTATGTTTACTTGTTATCGAAGGAAAATTCTTGTTAAATTTATAGTTTATGAATGAATGGATTGTTTAGTTTGATTATGTTTGTCATAAATGTTAACACTTTTGTAGTTAAAAAGGATTATTCGTCATTGTTTTAACACTAGTACCATGATGGCCAAACCACTGTCGTTATCCTTTTTTATGTGCACACTGACCATGCATGGTAACTAAAATTTTGTAATGTCAGTGTTGCTATGGTATAAAATTTCTATCATGACGGACTTGGATTAGTTGTCATTATATCAGAATTTAGATCATAAAGACCAAAGTTGCTAAAATTTGACATTATAAGGAAAAGTAAACCATGACGACAAGTTCAGAATTCAAAATTTTGCGCATGTACAACTGAATTGATTTAGTCTCCCAATGGCTAGTTTTTGAAATTATCTTATAAATATGCTTGTTTTCTCTACTAAACTACACACCCCTAGTTTCGTATGCTCTATAAAGCTCATTTCGTCTCCACTACATAACTTTA
The DNA here is from genome assembly GCA_023531295.1 of Papaver armeniacum. Taxonomy (NCBI): domain Eukaryota; kingdom Viridiplantae; phylum Streptophyta; class Magnoliopsida; order Ranunculales; family Papaveraceae; genus Papaver; species Papaver armeniacum. The sequence goes on along the minus strand of JAJJWW010009751.1, from coordinate 33,799 downwards.
CATACAAGCATCATATTATTTGACTCAAGTGAATATTTGGCGATAATCAAAACATATATGGTACGAAGAAACTAAACGTGAACATGTCCAAGCCGAAAGGGTTGCACCTGATACCTTTTGGGGAGGATACACATCCAATATGTGAGAGATTATGGCAATGCAAATGTAGAAAATCTCTACGAAAAATACATGATATATACAAGTACGGATCTTTAACCGTACCCGTTTAGGTTTTTCGGTCTCAACAATTTGTCAGTATTTTTCAAGTTTGTTTACATAAGCTAAGTTGTTCGATCTTCCAATTAATCAACACTAATAAAGTAAGTTTGGTTGTATTTATTTATTTATTTTGTGTAGGAGGGAGTTGCAAAAACGTACTACTTGGAGAAAAAAATGAAAATAATTCATATTTGATGAAAGCCAATTCATGAAGGACAAAATTTTGGAGTATGCCCTGGCCTATATGTCGGGTTTCGTTGCACAAATATTCCTCCGATAAAAATTGAGACTTTTAGTCGTTTTTGAGTAGATTGTGTGGGTAGATGTCTATGTAAACCTTCACGAGATTAGTTAGGCGACATGTTTGCAATAAGTAAAACATGACAACATTTGATGTTACTATCAATATAATGCGGTCCTGCCGTCCAAGCATGGTCGGCATGTTTTGTTTTAGTCGACCATGATGACATTTCATCTTTAAATTTCGAAACTTTGTATTCCTTCTGTCATTTGAAGCATTAAACCAATAAAACCATGTGCAATCCTATTTTGAAAAGTGTTTGTTTAGAGTAACTCGTTTCCGTTATAAAATTCTTAAAACCATTTTATTCCAAATCTTTTCCCTTACAAGATTCATAAGTTAAACATTCACCATCTCAGTTTCTTTTCTTTTTTTCCATCTTCTTTTTTTTTTTCTAATAAAGAGGGAAATTTTATGAAAACCCAAGGGGTAACAACATGTATACCCTCAGCAACAAAAGCAGGTATTCCTCCAAACAAATTTTATTTTAGATTGATAGAATTAGGAGTTGTGAAAAGTATTAATAAGATTTTCTGTTTGAAAAGATATTAGTGAAAATTTCAATGTCCTTCCACACTTCCATTTTTTGCAAAATGCAAGAAGAGACCATCAACCAAGATCCGATGGTGGGATAGGTATGGATTAATAATTAGTGTTGAGTGCATACACAATACGTTACAGAATTTTACAAGGGGTAGTCAAACAAGATTTCTATGGACTTTCATAGATTTTTAATTTGAGTGACTCCTAGAGATTCTCTGAAAATCTAGAGATTTCTAGTGATTCTCTGAGAGAATTTTAGAGAGTCTTTGTGACTTGTAGAGACAAAAAAATGAGATTTGTAGGGACAAAAAAATGAGACTTGTAGATAGTTTATGTGATTTGTAGAGACAAAATTGTATAATATCCCCTGACTAATTCCAAACATTACCGATTTTTTATTATTCACGTTACAGTAATAATAAAAGTACCATGACCACCTACTGAAATATGTGTCCATTGCCAAAATAAATCTCATTGTTGTCCTATGCCTAAATTTTCATTCACTTTATTCTACTCGTCCCACATATTATTTTCTATGCTATCTCACCACTAATTTTCTATGCGGAGTTTTCCAACAACTTAAATCGGAAAAAAAAAAACTCATAACTTCTAAAATATATATTTTAAAATCGATATATATCACAAAGACTCACATAGTCGATTTTAAAATATATATTCTCCAATTAACAAAATCACTTTATTCCACAAAGACCCGCATAGTCTTGATTACCCCTTTCCAAATGGCCCTTAAGTGTATTACTGCACAAGAAAAGAAAAAAAAGGTTCACTCCCAAAACCAAAAAATCTCCAAATTTCCAAGTCTCTCGAAATATCACCTCTTGAGGAGAGATTTCTACCATGCCTATTTTCAAGAAAAAGTCTCTCCAAATCTCTGAAAACAACAAATCCATGACTTTCAATTCTCATTTGAATAACATGAGTGTTGGAGTGACTCTTATGAAATCCTAATCCAATAACATGGAGTTTCAGAAAATTTAAATGACTTAAAAAAAAGAGAAAATGGGTCATTTGTCCAAAAAAATTTAAAACACGGTTCAAATGGACGAGTAAAAAAAAGTACGGGTGAAATAGCCAAAAAAAAATAGCAAGGATGAAACTGGATTCATCATGGCTTATACTTAAAAAATAGTAAGGATGAAACTGGATGCATCCTGTAAAATAAAAAATAAGAAAAAAATATTTGAAAATGGACTGAGGATGCTATCCCGCCATTTTTAAATTTTGTCCATTTAAACAAAAGATCTTTTTTAATTTTTGGCTATTTAAACCAAAACCTAACACCTGGAATTGTTGATTTTGGTCTTTTTGACCAATTTTGTGTTAAAAAAAGTCTCTAACCAATAACAAGAGACATTAAGAGACTCTCCAAAAATCTTTATGGACTAACAGTAGATTTGCGAACTCCCCAGAAGTCATTCTAAATCTCATTTGACTAACCCCTGTTAGAAACAATATTACAAGTATGGATTTGTAAACTTCCCCTGGCTCCACTCCAACACACGTTATAGAATTTTAGAAACAATTAGTGTTGAGTGCATACACAATCTCTATTCCACTAACTCAGGTCACACCACTAACACGAGTAATGTAAGGTTCACATAAGTCATGTCACACCAACACTCAATTCTTTCCATCTTGTAAGTGAAGTACCACCGCGAGTAATTTTCCTAATTTTTTTAATAAAGTAATTAATTTCAAACCATAACGCCTATTCCTATGCACCATGGTAAAATTTATACCAGGTGGCATGGCAAGTGAGTTGTGCCACTATGGTAGATGAGTGAAGCGATGGAATTCCTAACGAGCGAATATTGTCAATAACGCCAACGATAAACACATTATCGCCGCGTATAGTGATAGTATCGCTCGATTTAATGACCAACGCCAACGACCGGTTATTTCTCGCCTATAAATAGGTAATTTTCAAATTAAAATTTTACACAATAATTTTTACACAAATTTTTTCTCGATTTCCCTCTTTCTCAATCTATTTTTTTTTTTTAAATTTCTCAAATGACAGAGTTTCAAACCCAACTCAATTTGGCAATGCAACTTGACTTTTCTGGAGTAGTACTTGAAGGTGATGCTAAGAAGATATCTGATAGTTATAAAGAAATAAGTAAAAGAACAAAGAAGTCTCCAAGTTTTGGATATTAACCAACTCAAACCTGCAGCTAAGAAAAGGAAAAGAAAAATTCAAGACAAGGAAAATCAAGACAAAACAAATTTGAAGGCAAAGAAGAAGATAAACAAATGAAACTCCGTTCATGAGCGCATTAATTGGAAGTTATGTGAAATGAAGAAGATAAACAAGATGAGAACATTGTCCCATATTTTTATTTTTGGAGTCTATATTAAAAATTTTACCGCCTAGTTTTATTTCTTGTAAAATAACTATTAACGATTAATTCGAAGTTTATCAAAAAAAAAAAAAAAACTCACTTGCTTATGAATTGGTAAATTTGACTCGTATTGTTGACAATTAAGCGTATATTCTATTCTTAATTCATTCTTACAATAAAATTAGACTTCCACTTACATTTTAATAAATTAAGGAAAATATTAAACTTCTACTTGGGCTTAAGTTGAAAATTAAGAAATTAAAACATAAGCTTTGGATTATATCTGGGAAACACTTTTAAAATCTCGAAACAACTTCCATATTGGAAGTGTTTTCCGTAGATGCGACGTCATTCCGCCTTACATCTTGCTTCAATGTCCATCATGGTTTCACCACTCGTGTTTTCATCCTAAAACATTACTAAAGCAACATAATTAATAATTTCCTTACGTGTTTTCATCCTAAAACATTACTAAAGCAACATAATTAATAATTTCCTTACTGACTGTATTGAATCACTGACTCAACAAGTGGGCATCGCGATTGTTGAGGTTCATTGATTCTTCTTGAAATCTCTCAAATATGTTTTGCCAGATGATTGGGTATGGAGTGCACCACCAATGATATGATGATCAATAAAAGAAATATACTTTCAAATACATTCATCTTCTGCACTAGTAAATTTTGATAATCGCATTCATATTGGGTTGGGTTGGTTATCAAGGAGTTGATTTTCGGCAGCATGTTGGTTTTCTATGAACTCAGCCATGTTCATATTTTCAGCCATACTCTTTGAAGAATTGGAAGAGTGATAAAAAGAATGGAAGATGTGTTAGATTTAGAAATTCTGGTGTTAGTTGAAATGAATTTGAACCGAGTATTTACATGAGGGGAATTCATGACCGTTAGATGGAAAACATCTGAGCGATGATCTAACCAGCGAGCGACAACATGACTATCGCTGGGCAATACTATCCAGTGAGCAATAACACAACCATATAGCGATGGTTTATCGATCATTGGAAACTCCATCGTGTACGCCTATGTAATATATTTGACACATTGGCATGTACATTTGCCACTTCGACATACCCATGGTGCAAAAGTCGCAAATTCTGGTATTTAACATGTTCATAGGAATAGGCCTAATACTTGTTTGAGTGCTACACCAACCGGGCAAAACCTCGACAGAAACCACCTACTTGTAACGGCATATTTTGTGGGCTAGTGGCGTACCATCAACATAGCATAGTACCGATGCTAAATAAAAATTAAATCTTCTGACAACATTCACCAACACCACACACTGTAGTGTTGCGGTTTGGCCGCAAGTCGAGACCCAGTTATGTTACAACAAGTATTTAAAAACCTGTTCACTCAAGTCGAACAGTAATGATGGAGGCTTAAACTAGACGGTCACCACCGACGTCTGCCGGAGAACTAACAACTTAAGTAATCTCCCTCTGGTTCTAAGTGCTGGGTGCGTTGGAAACTTAAAGGAGCCCCACTCTTAAGTGCGGTGAACTTTAAAAACTTGACAGCTGAATATGCACACTGCACAGTTCCCCAATGCACCGACACTAGTTCTGCTCTACATTCCACTCGAAATTATTAGTGCCAACCCCATAATATCTTCTCCGACCAATTTAAGAAGAAGAGGCAGGGACCATACCTCTTAACTAAAGTGCATAGAGCCCCAATTCCCGTGAACAGATCATTTATAACAAGGAAGACACTCGTGTTATGCCTAACAACCTGTGAAGCACATGCTTTATGGTATGGCGTCGCACTTAGGATTTACAGGCCAAGACATAGTTGCCAAACTTAAAAAAGATTAAGCATAAATTTCCAACATTATCCCATGCAGAAGAAAGTTATCAAATCAGGGAGTAACTTCCATAGACCTATACAGATATTCACAAATTATTATATTACATACATGGGACCGGAGAGATAATGACTACTACTACTTCCACCAGAGAGATGCCTAGAATCTTGTCCGCGCTGATAGATGGTTGTTATGTACAAACATGATAACACTCTGAAACATAGAGAATGGATTTTCTTAGAAAAGGCCCTATATTCAAATGATAAAATGGTGGGAAAATTAAGGATGAAATGTACCTGTGTCAGACCCACTTCTGTTTCTTGGAACGAAGTTGGCTAAGCTTATCTCGCCATTGAGCTGTGCATCCATAAGATAACATAAGAAAACAAGAATGTAACCAAGTCAAGTGACCCCAAGGCCATCGTGCATGTATTTTTAAGGAGGATGGATGCCTACCACTACATATGCATGCAAAGTTAGTCTGTTCATGACATTGCCAAACAGGTCTATAACAGAAGTTGCCATAAATAACTAATCAAAACACACAACTGCATGTACTATTATCATAAAATTTCCTTTGCTATACTCACGTGGCAAATTCTAGACGGGAAGTATGAACAAAAAACAAGCAATCCAAAGGGAGGACCTCACCACAGCCTAGAGGAGGGGTCTGTTAGTTTTAGCTTGAGCCAACTCAGCTGTCATAGTTTGTAATTGACCGTTTATAACGTTTAAATTTAAGTCATCTAAAAGTAGCTTATAAATCAGTCAGATGGTTGGCAATGTGACTTCCGCTGTAACTAAGAGTTCCCGTGCTATTCAGGACACTGGATGCTTCTTAAATCTTTACGGGGGAGATTTCTCCTACGTCACTACCGATGTTGGAGGGACACATTTCACCTTCTTGTTTTCATTGCGTGTTCAGAGGGAGAGAATTTCAGCCAGCTGTTTACAATTCGGTCAACTCTTTTCGCATTATTTCTAATGCTCTACAAAAAAATCTAAAAACTACGTGGCGAAGATCTTATACATGAGATTTTGTGTCAGTCATGCAAGGAACATTCTGCAATTGAGCACAACTAATAACAGCACGGCTCAGGATAGAGGACCATTAACACGCAACGGCAAAATTCTCATTTACGTGTCTATTTCTGCTTGTGCATTAAATATATAGTAAAAGGGAAAAGGTTGCAAGAGTATATGTCCTCTTAGTCAATAAATAGAAAAGAACACCCAACAGAAGAAAACAAACCTGCATCTCTATAGCGTTCTTCAACTGCCGCAATTAGCATGTTGCGGATAAGATCGAACTCTTTGGCTTCAACGCAAGGCTGACCATTTGGCCTACAACAGCAACAAAGAGATAAAAAACTATTATTTTCTCTAGCGCCATGAAGAATATAAAGATTAAAATGTTCTCTCACTGAAGTACACTGAATCACCATATGCTTCTTCTAATATTAGTAATGCCCACAGTTGAGAGATCACAATTTAAATATGAATACTCATACTCGAGTAGTGTATGACACTGACTTGTAAGCTCTGGCAGGAAAAATAATTAGACGAGAGATACCAATTGTAAGCACCTATCAAGTTCAGTGAACAGCAAGCCATCTGAAAGAGGAGCCTGAGCAGCCAGCTTAGAAAGCTTCGACAACTTTCATTCCATCACTATATGCCAAGTACTTGTTAACTTGTATAGGCACCTGCACATGATAAAAAACAATTAACACCTCAACACAACCAATGCCCATGGGAAGGAAGGTGGAAGATCAAGGCAGAAAGGACGATTAAGAAAAATGAGGAATGCCAATAGATTGATAAAAGCATATTAACAAATGATCCCAACAAGAAACTTCCATGAACATATTCCAACATCACATTTAAATTGCACACTAGAAGCTAGGGAACATGGGTTCGCACCAAGCCGAAATGTGCTGCAACAAATGCATAATGAGCAACTGGATACATATAGTGGATTAAATGACAATTACTAATAGTTGCATCGCATATCTGCTGAGAATCTGTCGGTTAGAAAAATTGGACAGTGAACAGTAACCAACAAGCATATCTATTTTCTTACAGGATGAGGAAGAGAAGAGCACATTTATTCTGAATCCTCATTCGCTCAAACAGATGGCTTTCGATGATCATGCATGTCTTAACTCTTAATACACCACAAAAGACTTTTTAACGTGACGTTTTAATCAAGGAATGCAGTACCTTGCATCTGACTGCAATGTTAATAGCATCAGAAGGTCGGAGATCAAAACTGATTCTTTCTGTTTCGTTACCAGCCTGTAAGAGTGTCCCAGATGTCAGCGTATCATTTGCTAATACAATCCGCCGTTGATTACAACAAATAATTAAGCAATAGCAGATATGACCAAAGAATTACCTTAACAAGGTATAATTGAGCGAAGTATGCTTCATGTACTCTTTTAGTCACTCGAACGAGTTTCACCTGCAAGATGAAAAGCACCAAAAAGCATGTTTCGAGTTTTCATATTCCAACAGTAACAGCAAAATTAACTACAAAGACAAAACTGTCACATGGATCAGAGTGGGGGAAAACTTACCACATAACCCATTTTGTCAATCATTTCCTTAATTATTTGATATACAGTTGGCCTTGCCTGCACAAAGATCAACATATTCAAAATTCAATGTATGGTCAATAACTCGCGGAAGAGTAAATTTCACCATTAACAAAAAAAAAAAAAGTGAAGTAATCAAACATACAATTTGAACATTGCGGACAGCAGCCATAAGTAACATGCTCGGCATTTCCACTGCAAACATAATCAAACCATGAACTGTTAGCTATCAAACATTAAAGTAGTGCCAAACACCTCTTCCACCACCTCCTTTAACAGGGAATACAAGAAAACATCACCGATAAAAGTGGACACGTACAAACAATAATTGGAAGTAAGAGATCACTTCCGTCTTCCATCTTGAGTACAATTGCAGGATGTGGAGCATAATCTGGCAGATGGCCACCCTGAGGATTGTTGTGAACACATCTCATATTCCTCCCATCTCGCATTTTGATCATGAAACCATCTGCTCCGCTTTTCACCTCAACTACATACAAAAACACACACAACGATCAGTCATTAGTTCCGTTAATCAACTCACATATAAGTATGTAAGAAAACAATATGAACAATTCTAACTAGATAGCAACTGAAATTGATACAAGTAAAATCAATAATAACAGTGGCCTAAAAAAGTTACAAGAGTTATCTGATTCTGTTTGACAAGCATCATACCAGCTTCCATTACACTGGAGTTGACATATTCACCATCATTCTCATTAAAATTCTCTGCAGTACTACCATTACCATCTGACGATGAACTGAAAGTACATCGAACCGTCATACACTTCCTTAAACGAACTTGATGAGAAACAGGCTGTAACTTAATCCCACATCTATTATTCCCTTTATATCCAAGAAAACCATTTCTCAAAGTCTTTGATCTCACTACAGGTCCATTTAATGGTAAAGTATAAACACCTCCTGATTGTTTTGCACGTACAGCTGGGCAAATTACTGGTCCTTGTACACTTGCCATCTTCAAGATCCTTTCACATATATAAAAAAAAAAAAATCCCCTTGATCAACATCACAACTACTGTACCACAAGAAAAATTGTTCTAAATCAAAAGAACTAAAACTATAACAACTAAAAACACTTAAAGATTTAAAATTTGACAATGAAATTCTTATATTTCCGTGTAATCAGAAGCTAAAATAGTATTTTCAGCAGATTAAAAGCAGCGAAAAAACACAACAAATTAATACAGTACAAAAATCAGAAATCAAATTATGTCAAGTTACCTGAAACGAAATCACACGATCGTAATCGATAATCCTCAGCTTCTTTACGAAAGATACCCTTCAAATCACTATAAACAACTATTCTGAGCTCAATTTCTATACATAATAATTAAGTTTTTCTGGCTATTTATAAATTTTTAGTGGATTCAATTCTAGTTTTCATGCGATCATGTCAATATTGAATCAAAAACATGATCCTAAAACCAACCACACACACAGTGATACCTTCAAGTGGAAGCAAAGAATCAAAGAAAGAAATTTTACTAATTCTTCTTCTCGAGGGAGAGAGAGGGGATATAAATGAATGAAGTCTACTTTCTTTTATAGAGAAATTTTTAAAACGAAAGAGTAAAATTTAATTCAAGTAAAAATTAAAAATATTTTAATAAGATTTTCGGTAAAAGTTATTACTAGAAGGTATTGGAAACCATTAAATAAAGATAAGATAATTGGATAAAAACAAAATTTTAGAAATCCAAATAAACCCTTGATATTCTAACATAATTCCGGAGTATCTTTAAGAAACTTGGACCATTGAGGCGGTTAATGGATAAATGTTATAAGGACGGAATCGTAATTTACGTTAGTGGCCGTGGCGGTGTCATCGTTTTTAGGCGTATTTATCCCTGACAGTTTAAGGACGTCAGACTGGAAAAATTCGTTACGAATGTTTACTTAAATACCCTTGTAAGACTTTTCTACTTCTCATACACTTAAATGTGATAAAGGGTGTTTCGGACATTTAGTGACATTCGTGATAAATGAGAAGGAAGAAAGGTGAGCTATACGACACTTGATGGTGTTAGCCGGCGCCTTAAGCCTCCAAATAAAAGACACGTGTTAGAGAAGCCAAGGATGATTCCTGGATAAGGTTTTTATCTTTGTGTTTGTTGGTATTATTATATCAGATTTAAATATCTTTCTTTCTTCTTCGTCGTCAATCAAGCTCTATTATTGTCACCATCCAAGTTTGGCCAAATTGTCAAATGTGTGATTTAACTTATAAGCCTCTCAATTACCCGTTATCTTATCACATTACATTGCTTTTCAGTGTAAATGGTAATCAAGTACATCACTGCATTGTCTCTAATCTACTTGCTTTTCAGGGAGACACAGCTTAGATTTTTAAACATCCCATTAAAAGTATCTATACATCGGATGCTACCGTAATACATGAGAAGACATTACTTGTAGTATAGTGGTAAAATCGTTGGTACCACTACATCACTTACCGTTCAAAGAAAAGGAAGTCACTTTTATAAGGTAATCGGAGTTAAACTTTTTGTCAAGCAATAAAAGATCTAAAATTAAAAATATTAGTGTAACTTTTATAATAAATCATTTGAAATAATCATCCAAGTGACCTTTCTTCAATGGTCTTTTGTTCCTAAATAACTTGATGATATCATGTATGCAATTTGGATTTTAAAACTTGTCTGAAAGTTAGAGAGAAAAAAAAAATAGTAATGCTACTAGTATAATTTTATGGTTAAGATGTTAAATCATTCTAATTGATTATATTAAGCGGTGGGATTCTCGTAAAAAGTGAGAATTCGGGGGTCCAGCCCAAGTTGCTGTTTAGTGGACCTGGCCAACTTTGGAAGCAATGTTGAAAACTTCACAATCAATGGTTTTATGAAATTCTTTCTTCATTTAGTTTGGGTTTTAAATGCAGTTGTCGTCTGTTGATCCAAAGAAGAAGGAAAATATCCTCTATAATTTCACTGGTATCCATTGGATCCGACGTCTAAAATCAACAGTCCCACCACCATTGTTCTGTTCTACTTACATTACTCTCAAGTCTAGAAGGATCTAAAAGACCTAAGTCGTATCATGCCATCACTGCTGCGTCTTAAATGCTTGATGGAGGAGATTTAGACGAAACAAATGGTAATGCTGGAGTTCATCAAGAAAATGAGTCTAAACAAAATTTGTTAAGCTAGTTATATCGTTAAGTAGATTTACCGTGCAAGAGAAGGAGTTCAAGTGTTATACTAGCTAAGAGAAGGACTTTCTAACTTACGAAAAAGCATTAGCAATAAGATCAATCTTGCACTATATATGTATGCGCACATGACACAACAGAACAGCATTCTGTTGCAATTCCTTTTCATTTGATTACGCAACGTTTTCCATATAACAAAGAGAGAAATAAAAGCAAAAGTTCTTTATAGAACGACATTATACTTCTAGAACGTCATTCGTTTTTTGGTTTCCCGACAATGGATTTTCTAACACACCCACGGTTTTTTAAATAAACAAGAGCCGTGTTGGTTAGTTTGTTGTTCCAATTTGCCTCTTGAATAAAACTGAATTTAAAAAGGTTGTTGTTGTTATTAGAGATTAAATTTAGAACGCGCAATTGGGGGATAAAAAAAGTAATTGGGGGATATAGGTTACTTCTCCCAACCCATGGTGTCTGATAAGGGGTGATTTTTGGGTATGAAAATACCAAAATACCCTTTGGTTAATTAAAAAACATTATGAAAATACCATAATACCCTCTCTACTAAAACAATAAAATCAAAAAACCAAAACATATATCCCCCATTTCATTAATTCAAGACAAGACTCGTTAGGTTTTGTTTTTGAAAAAAAATTTTGAGTGTTCTTCATCGTTCTTCATCGTTCTTCGTCGATTAATCGTCGATTCAAAAAATTTCTCCGTCGATTAACCAACCCGAATCATTAACAATGCCTCCACGAAAGAAACCAAATGCCCAATCGAACTCAACATCATCGATTGCTGAACAAAAACAAAGTGAAGACTTGCTAAAGATTGCTCAAGAGCAAGAACACGAAGAAGCAACGTTATCCGACGATCAACTACACAAATATATGGCTTCGTAAGGTAAGTCATTTAAAACTACTTTTTAGGTGTTTAAATCGATCTATGGCAATGGGTTCGGGTTAGAATCGCGAACCCTAACTCAAACAAATTGAGTTTCGGAGAGTACCGGCATTGAAATTTATATGAATACGGTCTTTGGTTTATGAGTTCCGGCATTGAATCTATGATGAATACAAAGGTTGGCTTACAGCCGAATAACCGAGACTGAATTTTAACTACCGGCATTCAATCTAGATGAATACAAAGCCGGTTTGTGGTACCGACTGTTTAATGATAATTCGTGTGTGCTTAGGTAGTAGACTAAAAACATACGTAAGAGTTTATGAATTTGCCACCAATACCGGATTGTTTTTTGGATTCATTCTATGCTAGGTGTTAAGTCCGGCATTTGTTTCTAATATTTCGAGCATGCCGGTAGTACTCTTAAAACATACGAGAGAGTGTATGAATTTGTCACTAGTACCTAGGCATAGATTTTTGGTTTCTTTACATGCCGGTTATTTTTACCTACGTTGTTTTTAAATAATTAGAGAATGCCTAGTAGTGGACTTAAAACATACGGGAACATTGTCAACAGTTCCTACGTAGATTTTAGGTTTCATTTGTATGCCTGTGTTGGTAACGGCACTATCGACGATCAATGTGTACTAGCCGGAACATTGTACCGGCGTTGTCTAGTTTAAAGTATTCAATGCGGTACTAAAACCGAAGTTGAGTTGTCTTATATTCATTGCTTTCCGTGTGCTTACGATATAGGTCAAAAGCAAAGGAAGCCAACAAAACAAAAAATAAAGATGTTGTCACTAAGAGAAGAAGGAGGGACTCTTGATACTCCTCAATCTCTGCCTCCTCGAGGGAAAGATGAAGGTCGTAAGATTCGTTTGGGGGCTGGTACAAGAGGGATAATTTGGGAGAGTGGTGTTGACCGTAGTCGACTTGCAATCCGTGAGCACAATGAGCAAGATGAGCAAGATGAAGAGGAAAGTCAATTAGCAAGCCAAAGCGAAGTTGGTGGCCCAAGTCAACAACCAACACAAGACAATGGCAAGAAGGGGAAGGCAACGTCAAAGTGAAAGTTAAGGGTTCCCACCTTCCTCACATTGATGACATGATTCCTGACCTTGATCGTGGTAGAATTTGGGGCGAAGCTCCGAACAGAAAATACTATTTGGATACAAGGACTCGTGGGCTCGTACTATCTATCAAACCTATGTAAGCATTTTCTATCTTGTACATAGGTATGTATTGTTGTGTATTTATGTAAAATCTCTTAATTGTATTGTCTCTCCTAATTGTAGGATCATAAGAAGGCTGTGCGTGTTTGCCGAAACCAAGCCGCGGATGGTTGGGACTTGTCCGAGGAATGTGAAGAGGTCCAAAGAATAGTAAAGGATTCTGGTCTATATGCTTTGGTTGAAAATTATGTGAAGCCCGATTCATTCTTGTCAATTGCTTCGTCGAAAGGTATCATGGTGAAACCGATACCATGCACTTCCCTTTTGGGGAGATGACCTTCATCCTCGAAGATGCCTTAACATTCTAGGCTTGAATGTTATCGGAAAATCAATTGCGAAGGAGTTGAGTCTCTAGACCTAGAATGGTCAAGTTGCACGATCTCGACTAACAAGCTATTTGGTTGGGACTACAAAACTTCTGTGGAGAGCTTTTATGAATCCACGTCTCGGTAAGACAAAGACAATCAAGTTGACGCCGCTAAGAAGAATTTTGAAAAGACAAAGAAAAGAAGTTTGGAGGATGGATGGGACCCTAAACAAATTAGTTATCTTTACATGTTGCTTGTTGTACATCTTGGGAACTAGGGTATTCCACGACACCAATGGCAACAGGGTTAGTGCAAACTACCTTCGCACTTGGATCCGTTGGAAGATGTCTATGGATATTCTTGGGGCACCGCGGTAATGGCACATTTGATGATGGAGATGAGAAGGGCCTCTAAGGCTAAAACCAACCAATTTGTCTGAATTTCACTCTACTGCAGGTAAATTTGTTCTTAAACTTATGTTATTGTGTATATTGTTCATATGTACTCTTATCGTGAACTTAGAAACAAAACTTATTGCTTCACATTGGAATAGGTGTGGGCTTATGTACACTTCCCAACCTTGTTCAAGGCCTACCCTCCTTGAAGATCATAGATCTTCCGGAACCCGATACGCCTCTAGCTAAGAGATACGAGTTCAACAAGTACTCCAAAGCCCGGTAACATGGGTCGACCGATCGATATGAGATTGGCTTTGGACGCAATGAGTACCAAAGATGTTGTGTTCGACCCTTACAAGGAGGCTAGAGGAAACCGGCAGGTTTTGAGGTTTGGTAACGTTGCATTTACCATGGGCCGTTGTTCCACCCAAAAGGATACGTTATGGCTAATCCTACGCGTGTGATGCGTCAACTTGGATATAAGCAATTAGCAATTTCCGAGCGGCCTCTTTTCAATGTTTTGATCTCGACCTTTCTCGGTGTTATTCAACTCCAAATCGGTTGCATGTAGAGTATGTTCCGAAACCGGACCCAAACAGATTGGAGGGATAGGGAACCATGTCGTTTGGTAGATTTTAGTCGGTGGGAAAAGTTGGAGATTGCTTGAAAACGGTGATGAAGTTGATGCCGATTACATGGAAGAGTACCGGAATGGTCACATCCTTATGTCGTCCGCCCGGATGACGTCCAAGTTCCTCCCCGAGAAAAACCCTCCAGGTTCCAACTCCCGCACTGTGCACCCCTACGATGACCCAACTAAATAACACCGTTGGATTGCTTGTAAGTATTGTTAATTGCTTCGTCGTTTAATATACACATAATCATATATGTATACTAATTATGTGTTTGTCATATTAAACTAGCGGCGTCGGCTTGGCAAGTTAAAGAAGATGTTGGGTTGCAAAAACCAGGAAGGAGAGGTACTGTCCCTTGAAGAAATGAAGGAATTCGAGCAAAAGCTTGATAGAATTGAAGCAACCGACCCTAGTTCAAAAGCTTTGTTCGGGGAAACTAAGAAGAAACTGCCCAAAAGAAGCAAAAGACCAGTGATTTAACTCTTTAGTTGTGTTTCTTTTTTGTCACGCCTTGAACAATTCCAAACTTGTTTTCGTTTGTACCTTGTGTTAAACTCTTTAGTTGTTTGGTTTGCTTTTGGTTTAGGATACCGGGATTAAGAACATTTGATAGCAAAATCAAGTTGGTTGGTTTATGTTGAGCGTGTTATCCTTGCAAGATTTATTTGTGACTATTTCCGGCATAGATAAATTAGGATAACAAAGCCCCGGATTTGGGACCTAAGATTGTTTAATATTTAAACATCCATGCCGGTTCTTATAATCGCGTTGAAAGTATTTATAAAACCATACCGGGACAAGAATACCAAAAATTCAATGTTCTTCGTATAGATATTCGATGGTACCCCAAGTATTTAGTAGTATTTTTCTCACATCTATGCCTTGCCATCGATAATTTGAAAATTTTCATAGTTTTCGTAAAACCTAAGACTTTGAAAATTGAATACTTCCATGCCGGGTACACTGCTTGTTTTGAATAAAAATTCATTTTGAATGCTCTTCTATTTTATTCCTAATAATTAATCTATTACATTGGATTTGAATCTTTTAATTAAAACATGCTAAAGATAATCTACTTCCATCCCTTTTCAACAATTACGGAACCTTTGAGCCTTTCTCGAACCTCTTCGAAGACATCGTCCGGGAGTGGGGTGTCAAGGATCAACTTCATTGGTTCTTCTTCTCTTTCGATATTGAATGCCGGAATTGAGCTTTGGAAAACATTTATTCCTGCATGTTTTTTTTGTAGGTACCGGCATTGAAAAGTTGTAACTGAACAACGCCGATTTTGTTGCCGGCATTATCGATATTAATGGTACCACGCCGGTACTAAATTCCGGCGTTGATGTTTATTAAGTTGCAATGCCGGTTTTTGGTTTGGGATGGAATTGTTTCCTGTATGTTTTTCATTCAATACCGGCATAGTAGACGATAAATGAAACCATGCCGGTTGAATATTCCGTAGCATATTCCTTGTTAGGTAAAAAGGTTAACTCTGTACCGGCATAGTTTTTTGGTTATATTCCATGCCGGTTGATAATTCAAATTGGGGGATATAAGTGTACCGGCATGGTCGTAGTATGAATACCATGCCGCTAACTTGACTACCGGCATGGTATTCATACAACTACCATGCCGGCATCGAGGTTTTTCAGTTGAAAAAATGGCGGGTTTAAAGAAAAAGTTGGATTTTTCGACATCTAAGCCGCTTTACCTGTGTGTTGGGGATGCTATTATGTTGTGCAAGTTTACTTTCTTGTGTTGGTTCTTCATGAAACTCTCCATACTCGTCAAAATCATCATTCAAGGGTGTTGGCTCAACAATGAGTTGCAATTGAGAGTTGTTGTCGTTAGTCAAGATTCAAGATATGCTCCTTGTTGTAGTTGAGCTAAAGATTCGGCAGCAGTAATCCTCTCTTCACAATCATCCTCCATTTTCCACAAACAAATTTCTCTCTCAAAATATTTTTCCCTCCTTCTACTCTCACCTCACTCACCCAAAAACAAATAAAACACACACTAATCATTTATAAAAAATCTTAAGATTTTTACTAATTATTATTAACCACTAAACCTGATTAGTGAGGGGTAGATTAGGATTTAAAAAAATACTTAGATAAGGGGTGACCCCGAATTGATATTTGGATCCAGTTTTTGTCCTTTTCTTGTATCCCCCAATTACTTTTTTTATCCCCCAATTGCGCGTTCTAAATTTACTTGAATATTTCTTTTGAATAAGACTGGTTTTGGTTTTAAAATGCTTTTACCCTTTAACTTTTATTCATGTTAGTATCACTTTGGGAAAGTGCATTGCAAACAAGTACAACTATATATGATTAATGTTGTTATACTATCCCTTAACTTGTACTGTGTAAGACGGGCCTTGATGTTGGTTCATTTTAATGTCGTATAAAATGTATCCCGAATACTTATCAACTCCGTATGGTCCGATGTATGTTTAATCTGGCTTGTTCATAGATATCGTAAGGATATCCCCTGTTTTGTGTTCTTTGTTCTATCGAGGTAAATAACTAATGTTGCTAACACACTCCATTAAACTTAAAATGCTTCCTAAAATTATATGCGTTGTCGCCATATAAAATTGAAAAAATATATAATATATATAATTTTAAAGGGAGTTTGTATGTGTGTAATATCTTAAATTAAGAAAATGAGTTCACCTACGTGATTTTATACTTCTTTCCCCATTTCTGATTTAAAAAATATGTACATAATATGTACTTTCTCGGACCTTTTTTTTTTACTTATTGGAATATATGTTATTGAAATTTTACTTCTGGAAATACATCTCTTGATTTATAGGACCATATATATACTCTTATGTTGCAAAGTCTCTTTGGCAGATAAGTGGATATGGTCACCTCCAGAATCGTCAGCTTCTTTGGAAGCCGTTTGTCGTAACCATTGCATGGCTTTTTATGGTCGAGGAGTATGCGGCTTATATGTATTATTTTGGAGAGAAAGAAATTTCAAAACCGACTAAAATGTAATTGGGGAGGAAAGATCGAAGTTCCCTTATTGTCATGCATCTTTCAATGATCGAGTACATATTTTTTGTTACTGAGCTGTTTAATAAGACCATATACTTACCTTGCAAAGTCCCTCATACAATCCGGACATCTCTTGTACCTGACAATAGGTGCCCATTGTCGCCTTTAGAATCGTCAACCTCTTTGGTAGGCGTATGGCATAACAATCTTCTGTCTTTTCAATGTGGAGTAGTCAGGTGACCAATTGGCGCGTTTTCGCTTTTTTTTTTTTTAATTTATACTACCTCCGGTAATTTTGTACACTTAGAAAGAACAAATTATAAATAACCTGATCTGCCAATGTTCGTGATGGTCATCGTAATGACATTGTTTGATTTTTCATTCTTAGCCGCATATTTAATCCGGAGAATTGCAATCAATAAGAAGAGTAGAGCACAGAGACGTTATAACCTATTCAAGAAAACTGAAGAATTGTAGAGTAAAACACATAAGTCAGGGTGCATTATCCGAAACCATAACATTTGCTGGCGTCTTTGATTCTTTTTCTTCCAAAAGTGCAACCTTCTTGATTCAATTTTTGCCAAAAGTGAAATCATCTTCCTAGGAAGTTGAAATACATTAGCTTGGTGATGCCATTGTCAGAACCACTATGGATTCATCAATGCCACTGTAGATCATTACCAAAGAGACTAATACTGAAATGCAAAAAAAAGAAGAGGAAATTATACGTCAACAAAATGCAGTAAGGGAAACACACCGGAATAAAATGCAGAAAGGGAAACACCCAAAAAAATGCAGACATACAAAGAAACATGATATACTACTCTCAGGTATTGTTTTATTTGGTGCAAGGCTTCATAATGCTTAATCTTCGGCAATGGTAGATGCCGAGAAACCTTCGGGAATCTTCTGAAGTCAAGGTTTCTTGCGAGGTGGATCATTATCGGCCACAGTCTCATCTTCAGCGCTGATGATTCCGGTATTCTGGGCAGATATGGTTGGAGTTGGCACTGCAGGGAGCAAAGGCAGCTTTGATACAGTGAAGTTGGGGTATCAAGATTTCTAGGATAAAGGATTTTGGGTACCTGTACAAAACGATTGAGCACCCACGTGACTCATCCATCTCCCTAAAACCTAACGCACACGTGCGGAAAATGGGTGTGATCTGGATAATCATGACCATCGATTTATCTTTCCCAAGACAAATCTAGACCACCACTAACACATGCAAAGTTAGCCAAATTATGGTTTTCAGTATATTAAAATAAAATATATTTATTTCGATATAAAAGAGAATATAACAACAACAAAAAATAGAAAAAAAATAATTGAAGACTTAAGTTTGTTCAATCTAAGCTTTATACATGACGTTTGTGCTTAAAAATTAAAAGCACGCCCAGCTGCGGGGGGGCGGCAACGGTAGTATCATGTGATTTTGTTTTGGTGACGTGTGACAACCCGGATTTCCGGACTTCTATCCAGGTTCGACCTTGTGGGTCGGGTTCGATCCAGCTAGCAAGTCCAAATTTTCGGACCGCCACTCTTGTAGGACCAGATTTTTCGTTTTAAAAGATTTCAATAATTCAAGTTCAATTAAATTTACTAAATGAAATGTAATCTTACTTTTAAAATTAGAAAACTTTCAAATAATAATTATAAAATAAAAAGTATCAAATTAAAACAAAATAACGCTTCGATTAAATTTAAAACGCGATACCCAAATCTCCGTGATATACAATAATTTTTTGTCTGATAGTCTTTCTTCGTTCTATGTGGAAAGGGAGGAAAAGGGGTGAGGAACCACAGCCTAGTAGGAAGTTTCCAAAAATAATAGAGTGCATGAAAAACAAACAAATGCATCAGATACAATAATTAAAACCATGCAAGGAATTTCACAACACTACTTACGCCATTCTCAACCACAAAATACTTTCAATTTTCTTACTCAAAATGTTAAATTTTAGATCCTTAATCTAAAATTATTTATTAATGGAGATAAAAATTTATTAATTTAATTAAGAGAAAATTTATAATGAAAAAATTAATAGATCATTTATTATGAGTAATTAGTGAAAAACATTATTACGAGGAATTAATAAATCATTTATTATCAGCAATTAGTATGAAACACTAATTAGTTAGGCATTTATTATAATGGGAGAAATTAAAGCCATGCATTTATGTATTGAGAGAGTAAATCTCAACCACCACTTACATAGGCTAACTTAGCCAAACCGTGCTTTATATTCTTGATGTTTGTGATGTTCACCAGTTATATAATTGATAGGAAAAATTTATTCAAATGCTACATATACTCCCTTATAAGTTTTTTTTTTTTATATAAGAAAATACATGAGATTAAGCTAAAAATCAAAACAGACATTGGTTTGATAGTCTTGAGCATGGTTGCTCAACCTATCTTGATCTAAAATATGAAAAATACAAGATGGAGGGTAACCCACATAGTTACAAGTAGTTGTTGCATTAGCGGAAGCAGCTGCTAATGCAATTGCTTCCTGATTTGCAGATTTACTAACCGAAGAAAAAGTAAAAAGTTTTGAAGCTCGAGGAAAATTTAGAGGATTCAGTAATTCTATCTTCCCACATAGCTTTAGCTTGCCAATCCATGCTACTTGGAAGTCCTGATATGAGTCTGATTAGGTTGGAGTTGTTGGCTTCAATATTGATGGTGAGAGCTTAAAGTTGTAATCCCCAATGCCACGCCTCAATATCCGCTAACACCTCTCCAGTGTCCTTATTTAGCGCCTTGAAACTCATGATCGCACTTCCTGCAAAAACCCAAGTTGTTTCTTAGGATCATTGAAGCTTTCCTAAGTTTATTGGACTGCTCCCATTTGGTAGCGATATTGATTTTGGTTGTTCCTAAGTCCGGGCATTTCCAATGTTTCATTTGGTTTGGTGCTGTCAACTGCAGGTTACACTCAGTTCTTTGGTTGGCCTGCCAGTTCTCTTTCCAAAATAGCTCAGCTCTTGTGTAAGTGTGATGGGGATTTGGGTTGATTCCTTACACTTTATCACACCTCGCTAGCCAAATGTGCCAAACAACGGCTGCACAGAAGCATTCCAAGGTCCCCATGTGCTATCCCAACCAACGAGATTGATGCTCCAGCTTAAGATCCATTGCTGCAAAGAGAGGTTAGGGGGACCAAACACAAAATGGGTTTGCAGGGAGGCAACCAAACACTCCTAGCAAAAGGACAATCCATAAATATATGCTTCAAAGTTTCATTAGGTTGAGAACAAAAGGGGCATATGTTTGGCATGTCAGTATACTTAGAAAGTTTTGCAACTATAGGGACCATATTATGCATGCATCTAAAAATAAATAGAGAAAATTTTGGGGCAGTTTCCATACTCCAAATTTTATCCCAGGGAGAATTGGTAACAGTCTCAAAATTTTTGATGCTGTGATAGAGAGAGGCTGGGTGAATTTTCCATTCAGTTTTACTTTCCACTTGATTGTATCGGTTCTATTAGGCCGAATTTGGATTTGATATAAAATGTACACTATTTTGTTCAAAGATGGAGTGAAGAATATTAACATTCCAAGATTGGTTTGCTGCATCAATGAGGTGGCTGACTAAGAAGATATTATCAGGCATCTGGATATTCCTAAACTCTAACGTGCCAGGATACCATTGGTCCTCCATTATATGAATCGATTGGCCATTGCCAATTTCCCAAATGCAGTGGGGTTTTAATTATCTCAAGCCCCTGTTGAATACAAGACCAAATCCACTGGCCAGAAATGGTGCTGATGTTCGGGTCAAGAGGATGTCTCCATTTACTAAAATGGCTGGATTTGAGCCTGTTTGAGCTCAGACCGAGTTCGGGTTGTCTAGGAGATTCCAAGCAAGCCTTCCTAGTTGCGCTAGATTATTAGCTAATAAGTCTCTAAAGCCTAGCCTTCCTAGGGATGTCGGAATGTTGAGATCCATCCAAGCTTTTAAAAAGCATCCCTTTTACCATTATTCTTTCCCCGCCAGAAATATCTTTGAAGGGAAACGAGTTGGTTGGTAATGTTTTTAGGAATCTTATAACAACCCATTTGGTATATGGGTAAAGATTCGAGAATTGACTTAACTATCATTTGTTCTAGCAACTTGGCTAAGGTACCTCCCCTCGTAATTCTGCAATCTACTTCTAAATCTAGCTATCATGGAATCAAAAGTCTTAATTTTATAGGCTCCTATGAATAAAGGAGTACCTAGGTAACTATCAGTAATATTGATTTTTTGCACCTTCAGATTTTTTATTATCATTTTCCCAAATCTGTTATTACTAAAAAAAATCCCTGACTTCGGAAAATTAATCATTTGACCAGTCTCTAGGCTAAAGGTATTGATGATATCTAGAACATTTTTAGCATCAACAAGAGATGCTTTCGAAAATATGATGCAGTCGTCGGCAAAGAGCTGATGGGTAATAGGGATGCTGTTTTGAGCTACTTTGATTCCTTGTATTTTTCCTTCAGCCTCTCGATGCCTTAAAAGCCTAGTTAATCCTTCCATACAAAGGAGGAAAAGATAAGGAGATAACGGATATCCTTGTCGAATGCCCCTAGATGGCTTAATTTTTTTCCCAGGTGATCCATTACAAAGGACTGCAATGGAGGGAGCACTAATGCATTGATGAATCAGTGATCACCAAGACTCACTGAAACCAAGCTTTTGCATAAGTTCCATTAGATACTCCCAACCGACTCTATCAAAGGCTTTACTCATGTCAAGTTTTATTCCCATCAGTCCCCCATAACTATGTTGTCAGTGATTTTCCTATTTTGCATAAAGGAAAATTGGAGGATTGGTTTGAGTTTATTTGCCAAGATTTTGGAGATAATTTTGTATGTTGTATTACAAAGGCTGATAGGTCTAAAGTTATTCGGAGAAGAACGATTAGGAATTTTAGGGATAAGGGCTAGAAAGGTAGAGTTTATCTCCTTGAGGATATGCCTAGTGCGAAAGAAATGTTGCACCATAGCGATGCCATCTTCTTTCATAGTAGGCCATTGGTGGACAAAGAATTTAACATTGAACCCATCTGAGACCGGGGATTTTTCAGTTGCTAAAGCCTTGACTACTCTAGTAATTTCAAAGGGGGAAGGAGTTACTGTTAAAGCTTGGTTCTCAGTAGCTGAGACTTCCGCCTCAAAAAGGTCAGTAACTGGATGGGAGTTAAGGATTGGTCTTTCTGTAGAAATAATTTTGAAGTGCTGGGTAAGAATTGCAGACATTTTGTTATGAGTATTGTGGATGGTACCATCCAAATCATCTAGAGTAGAGATATGTCTATTGAGAGTACAAGAGTAGAAAATATTTGGTATTCCTATCTCCAAATTTGAGGTTGTTTTCCTTACATTTTCTTTCCAAAGTTCTTCTTCCCGGGTTATAAAGAATTTCTAAATCTCTTATTTTCTTTTGGATGAGGTCATCCTTGGTTCCATCAAGGTTTGAACAATGAATCATATTTATAGTTTCTAAAGAATTTCTAATATTTGTCCTAATTTTGCCACAAATTTCCTTATTCCATTTCGAAAGGTCTTTCTTAACAAGCTTAATCTTAGCAGATACTTTATAAGATGGTGATCCAATTATGGGTTGATTCCAACACTTTTGGATAATATCAAGTGCTTCAGAATATCCAACCAAAGGCTGAAAAATTTATAAGGGATAGGGTTTAGAAGCTGCAATATGTTTGCAGTTAAGAAAGATGGGGAGTGGTCCTGAGCCAATAGGAGGAAGGTGAGTAAGAGTAGCGTTGTTGTTTGCAGCTAGCCAATCGTGATTTGGCAAGCGCTCTAACTAATAACCTAGCCTGAATCCTAGAGTGAGAATCTTGTTTGTTAGACAAAGTGAAAATTGGTCCAATAAAACCAAGATCCACCAAACCACGACCATCTATTATGGAAGCGATGTTTGTAATGGAATCTTGTTGGAAAGGATTTCCCCAAGATTTCTCCGCAGCTGACAAGGTGACATTTAGGTCCCCAATGATGAGCTAGAGAGCATCAATTTGATCATCTAATTCTTCCTCTCATGCTTTTTGGGATTACCATACAAGAAAGTGATGAATGTCTCACTATGAGAGGCATCCACATTATTAACAGAAACATGTATCATTCTAGGGGTTTTGTGGAGAACATGGACATTAATATTATCATTCCAAGCTAAATCTAGTCCCTACGATATGCCTATGGGAGAAACTAAGGAGAGATTGCTAAAGCCAAAAGCTTCCAGAGTTTTAGAAGCTCTATCATCCTTGCAGCGAGTTTCAGAGAGAAAGAGAAAATCCGGTTTAGCGGATATGCAAAGTTTATTCAGATGGGAGGAGGTTGTGGGATTTCCAATTCCCTGGCAATTCCAAGAGAGGATATTCATGGGAGAGGAGCGCAGAGGTTAAACAAGAAACCTATTACTATATTAAATCCTAACTTATCCGATCCAAGTCTCTAAGGAAAGCCTTAATCAAGTCTATACCTCCTAAAGATTAAGGCTTAATAAAAAACAGAACACAAACTATAGAGCACTAGGTGCATATAGTGGGAGAAATAAGATAAAGGAAGCATAGGTGTTGGAAAAAACTAAGACCCAGGAAACGAGAGATCAAACTGAGATTACTAACAAGAAGAATACAAATGAACGAATCAGGAATGCAAAACAAAAAGAAAAGACGTCTAAAGATGCTAAGCCAATAATACAAAGGGAATGCACAAAAGAAAACTTCAAGTGGCAAAAGGCAAAGAATTCCAAAGTCCTGCAAACAGAATTAGGGTTGCCTAAAATAAAGAAGATAATTTATATTTTAATTCTAAATTCCAAATAATACTTTCAAAGACCTTATTAAAATCTTACAAGACAAAAGGTCTTTGGTGAATTCTATAAATTCTTTAGAGGTGTAGGAGTACGAGCAGTATCCTAAACATTCAAGTGGCAAAAGGCATACAACCAGTTATCTAATTATTCCAAAGTCCTACAAACAACAAGTTAGGGTTACAACAGTTTCTAAAAATAAAGGAAAATAATTTAGTATTTTAATTCTAAATTCTACAAATGTAATAATCCAATTTCATCTTGGTAAAATAAATAATTTTACTTGAAATATTAATTCATGTTGTCAATTAAATTATTGACCTTAATGTTCCTTAATTCCAATCTTATAGACGCGGTAATAAAAGACGTTTAAAAGACCCCTTTTTGGTGAAGCCTTCCGCTTGCAACCGTGCACGTGAGCTTTTTCACATGACAATAATACCCCCCATTAACTAAGCTTTTAGTTAATATTTTGTATTTCTGTAGAAATGCCATTGTTTTTAAAATAGATCAAAAATTAAAACTTAAATATCTTTAAAAATACACATTGATTTTGCAAAATTGATATATATTTTGAAAGCTCTTTAAATTATCTATGTAATGAGTACAAACAAGGATATTAAATTTTATTTTAAGATTTTTTTCCATTATTATCAAATTTTGGTGTTGTTAAAATAATCCATTCAAGCATGTGCATCGCACATGTGGCCTTACTAGTCTAGATTAAGAGTTCTCTTAAGTTCAAATTGTGATTTGGTATTTCTATGTTGCCCTAAACTAAAGCATTTCCTCGGATGAATTCTAAAGAGTAAATATAATTCTCGAATTAGTTGTATACTATAGTGATTGTGAGTATGCAAATTAATCAATAGAAGATGGGTTGGTAACCAGTGATTTGGGATAAAAATTCGGGGTCAAGAGAGAAAAGATTGAAATAAATTTGGCAAAGTGATAAGAGGGGTACCATGTAATCCCATCTCCCGCTTTGATCGGATTTGAATACGGTGCTGGCTCCATCTCTAGTTTCCTGAGGGAAAGCTCTTCATCATCTTTTTTGGTTTGATCCATGCTGATCGAGAAGGATAGGAAGTAGAAGAGGAGAGTTTGAGCTTTGCTAGAACCATCTCCCTCAATTCATTTATTACCATGCGGAAAGAGGCTTTCGGATTAGCGGTTCTGGTCGGACTATGGAAATAACTAGAATTAGGAAAAGGGCCATTCTGAGACCCCACCAGACCGATTCTTATAAGTAGATTGTCACCAAGTTCACCAACATAATTTTTAACGGTGAGAAAGAAGGGGCTAGAGAAATCACCCAGCTCAAAAGCTCTTTTTCCTAACATAGAAGGAGATGCAGAGGCATCAAAGAAAGAAGAAGCACTAGAACATGACATGAAGAGTTCACCATCTAAGACTAGGGTTAGATGCGGGGCGAGCTGTGGAGTTCGAGAAATAGGTGGGCAAGTTACCAATCAACGCATAGTTTAGGGGTGCAAAAGGGTTAAAATAACTAAAAATTAGATAAATTCATTCAAATTAGGCTTGGGAGCCCACATTTGAGGGGTGCAATTGCACACCCACATCTCAATGTGGCTCCGCCCCTGGTTAGATGAGATCACCAAGTTAGTTTTCACAACAGAATTGCAGTCTGAGAGACTCTAAAAAATTCCACTACGTGACTAGGATTTAAAACACCATCATACCAACTATCCACAGCTTCCTCAGATACTGGTGACTCAAGCCTTTGGTCATAAATATCATTGAGCACACCATTGTGAAGAATATGGCAAAGATCAATCCGGTGAGCAAAACGGAAACAATAAATACAGAAACGAAAGGGAAGATTATCAAAACCAAAGTTTATGGTAGTTCAAGATGAACCACCAACTGAGACAATAACTTTCTTAACAAGGGGTCTTTATATGTTGATTATTGCTTTTATTTTAACTGTAACATCGTCAAGAGTGATACAGTTTTCTGGCCTTTTACAAAGGACCATTCCTACCTTATCGGCTATTTGGGATACTACAGCTTCATTTTGCATATTGGATAAAAGACCATGAATAGAGAACCAAGTGGTGATATAACGGAGATCGCGGCAGGGAATAGGGATGGAAGGGAACCAGGAAGTAACACTGATTACATCACCATAAATAACCCAGTAGTTAATCATGGTTACCCACGATTTCGAGTCATATTTTTCAAAGCTAATCTTAAAATGATTATGACAAATGCAGGAGATGATAAACTTATTTTCATGCCCCACAAGATCTGTAGAGCATCAGAAACATCTTTAAAAGAGCGGGATACTGTTGTGAAGAGTCTTGCTAAGATACTATGTTTACCTTCCACAATGAGAGATGGTAGAGGCTTAGAGAGGGATGATGCATGTGGTCCAAGGATGGATTTGGAGGAGTTAATGCTCATTTTTTTAAATTGGTTGAGCATAGTAAGCAGAAGCAGAGTAAATACTAGACAGAGGCTAAGAACAAGATAGAGAATATGCAGGGAATAAAGTGAAAGAAGAAAAGAACTTCTTGAGAAGTAAATGCAGTGAGAATGATTTTAACATAAGTCTTCTAGAGAAGAAACTGTATTGAGAGTGGGTTTAAAATATGAATGACAGTTCTTTCAGGGGGACCAAGAAATAGACAAAGGGAGAAAATGGGTGTTAAATCAATTTAATTACCTGCTATTTCAGTAGCAAAGCAATAAAAATTGATAGAAAAGGAGCAAAGGTACACAGAGACTATATGTAGACTTAGTTGTGCTAGAGAATTTTAAACAGAGGTATTTAATGAGAGGTGGCCCTAAGGGTTTAGAGAAAACCTACTCCCTGAGTAAACATCAATTTGGCCGGATACAAGGAGAGATAGATAGAAAGGAGAGTACTATGCCTATAATGATGCAATTAAGAGGGAGAGAGAAGCTTCAAAAGAACTAGCTTCACAGTGCATATCTAATCAGACAGTAGTATTTCAACCATTACACAAACCAAGGTTAATCAATTGCTCAAAATCAATGCTAACTGCACCTGAATCAGAAGGACATGGATACAAGATTCCAGAACAGTATTCTTCCATCCGAGAAAAGTTTCAAAAAAAAAAAAAGAAAAAAGGTAAGTGCATATTTGGTAAGGACATTAAAAGGGCAAGAGACTGTGACAATCAATATAAAAACCATCTAAGGGTTAAGGGGGTTAAAAATCAGTACACACAATCACTGAGGGATAATCCAGTGCAGTTCAAATTAACCTAGAAGATGGCTTGTAATCACCAAGTGCTTCCTAGGAATGTTGAAGTTACACTAACTAGATCAGTGCGTTGTAGGAAGGGCCAACTTTATCGCATTTTATTTTACAAGTGTGAAGGTTGCAACAATCAGTTGATCATGCAACCATCTGAAGTTCAAAGGTTAGTGGATTTTAATGAAGGTAATCAGATGGAAGGATTTCGAATTCCTGCAGAGTTTGAAGAAGATTATGTGGAGCGAGTTGCGGCGGGATATCAAGGAGTCCACCAAGAAGGGTAATGAAAATGGATTAAGTAGATTCTCTATGTATCTAGAGAGAAAAGAATGGGAATATTGTACAGGTATGCTGGAAAGAAAGAATATAAATACAATGGATAAAAAATTAATCTAGTGAACTTTTAATTTTAAGAAAAAACTTGTTTGGAATTTTCGTTTCTTTTGAGCCATGCATAACAAAGGTTTATTTTGATTTAGAGTAACATTAAGGTTTTCTCTCCATCCATTCCAAACCAATCAAATAGATGATAAGTTAAAAGTGTTGGAACAACTGATACTAATTGAATCTAGGACCTAGAACAGACTAGACAATCACTCATATGGGTAGAGCATCACCCGTCTGAGAATTCCACTTCCTTTGAGATACTATTGTTGATGGTGGTTATTAGTTCAGGGTCAAAATCGTGAAATCTTGTATTTAATGCGCTGTCATCCTGCAAAGGAGTAAATGCCATTTAAAAAGTAATGATTGTTTAAGCCTCTTTACTTATACATGTATCGAGTAATTCGATATATTTATGAAATTTATCAGAATGGTGCATCAATCCCAGATATCTTATAAATTTCAACCTACCGCGTTAGTTATTAATGCATGACTCGCCTAGTATTCTCCATGCTATGTTCTCATCCGAACTCTCATTATTGACATGACATGACGATGGATTGTTTACTCTCAGCAGAGTAGCATGAATCTCCCGAAGTGTCAGTACTGAGATCTGTATGAAAACACCCCACGGGATATATCACTCTCTGACAAAGAGAATCTCATATCAACGCACACTTTTGAGTCATCTAAATCGTGCTTGAATTCCCTGAAGGAAAATCTAGACTGATTATATCAGTCTCAGAAACGATCACGGCCACACAATTTGGCCGCATAATTCAACAAACCTAGATCACTCCTGGCAGAACTAGGTAGTTACTGTATTGACCGACTGTGGGCCCATCAACGTTCCAACCGGTCGGACCATGCCTAAGTATATCTCAACGTTGTCAAATGCAAACCCTAAGTAGGGTGGTCGCATTGTTTGGAAGAAGCTCGAACGAACTAGGCTGTTCAAAACGGTCTTAGAAACATCACGAACGTCCAACTTTGCCAGCCTGGTTGGACGGCTCGGACCCTCCTATGAACAGTTAGGAAGCGCAAACATGATCGTCAGCGGGCCCACTAGTGCCCTAGTCGATCGAATCGCATAGGGCAAACCTATAAGGTGCTCAATCGCTTACCTAAACATGGAAATTCATGCTGCATAACTTAAACGAACTGAGACCAACAAAAACGCTTAACGACCGTCCAACTTAGCCGGCCTAGTTGGACGGCTTGGATCGCATTTCGAGCAATCAAAGAGATGCCGATGTGTTTACCATCGTCCCAATCTCTCCCTTGGTCGATCGACCTGTCCCTAACGGGACCAAAGCACATTAAATCGCTCACCCAAACTAGGATGATCGCGCATCTTTGAAAACCCTAAATTGAATAAGCGGTATTATACAACTGCCGCTAATCAATCGTATCCGTCCAACTTCGCCAGCTTAGTTGGACGGCCTAGATCGTGTTTCAAACAATCAAGGAGATGCCAACGTGTTCACCATCGAACCAACTCCACGCATGACCGATCGACTTCCTCATAACAAGTCCAAAGCACACCAATCGTTTACCCAAAGTAGCTTGAACGCGCTACTTTGAAAAAACCTAAATTACGTTTGCGGCATTGAACAACTGTCGCAAATCGATCACGTCCATCCGACTTCGCCAGCCGAATTGAGTGGCTTAGATTTAATTTTAGGAGGCCCAGGGGATGTCAGCATGCTCGCCGGAAACCCACCGTCATACATAGTCAATCGACCTACCCAAAACACGCATGCGCCGCCTTGAATCGCCCATACAAAAGGAGTTGGTCGATCGACCTCCAAACCCTAAAACGTGTGTAGTTGCAGGAAATCCTACACTACACCCTCACAATATTCCACACAACTAAGACATTTTTAAGATGAATAACAATGATTTTATTGATTATTTCCTTGAAGATTCACAAGATAAAATAGAAAAGAGTTAAAGAAATTACAATCACCACCAGACTTTCTCTCTCCTAATGACTTGTCTAACACTCTGAAAAGAATCCTCCTCTACAACAGGTTCGTTCGGCTCTTTATATAGGGTAGTATACAATGGATGACAGCTAAGCTGTCCTTTATTTTCGGGAATGACTTGCGAGATATCGCAAGTGTACAAATATATAATCTCGCCACTCTCCTAAATCTCGCTGGGTCTTCACATCTTTCTCGTGTTTTGGATGTCGTCATTCATTGCGTCATTTATATTACACTTCTGCGACGCCCTCGCAATGCGGTTGTTTATTGATCTCGCGAAGTATTGATGTCGCGATATTCTGATCCTACAACGTGTCAACGACATTACACAACTGCCGCAAATCAATCACAACCATCCAACTTCGCCGGTCTAATTGGATGGTATAGATCTATTTTTAGAAAACAAGCAAAGCAACATTGTGAAGATCGGCCATTCTTCTTCCACATGAAGCGATCGGCCAAGTAATGGCGGGCCCTAGAGCCACCAAACGATCACCCAAAGGTGGTCGATCACGCTTCTTGTTTTTAAGACGCTTATTCGCGACTTATTCAATCAAGCTCAAAAACAATGATGCTTCATACACATCGATTAATTTGAGCTGCTTTACATGCGTCGAATACATACATATTTTATTTTGGCCTCATAAACAACTTAGGTGTTTCACCTAATAGCACCATGCTATTCTCCGTGGTGGGTCCCATGACTTGACCCACTTATTCGAGACATCAAACATGTCACAAACCGGGGTATTGGTCTGGCAGTTTACAGCGTGAGGCGTGCAACACGCCCATTACGAGAACGTGTTAGGAGGCATGGACGGTTAACGATGATGAGGGAAGTGGGCAAAGGCGTGATCGTGTGACAATCACTTACACGACCCCACTACTCCATCACTCAACTTCCTCCACTTCCTACGAGATGAAGATTGCGCTCAAATGACTTGTATAAATAGGTTCTTCAACCTATCTTCAAACGGACAGAAAAAACCAAGTTGTTGTTAATACCGTATCCAGAAATACCAAGAACTGATAGCTTACATTGTGCAAGCCAGTTCAACATTCTGATACAAGTCATAAACAACCAACACCTTCACAATCTCAAACACCTTCTTCGCTTCCCTCCTTAAGATCAACCCTTCTCCTTCACCTTGTGACCGAATTGAAACGACCATTTCTTGGTTTAGGCCAGAGTCTTACAGATTGATTTCTCAAACCTAAAAGAATTCCTGTGCAGTACATTTGTTTAGGGTTTGAATTCGTTTCTCAGCAACACACCCAAATTACCAAAAATAGCAGAACCAGTTTTTACCCATAAACAATTGGCGACCACAATGGGAGATTAATCTCTCGTTTGTAAGATCAAATTTCAATTTTCTCAAAATTCAAAATGGTGGATCTTAGGTCTGGATCGGCGACCAATTCCGATGGAACTAGCACTGACAACTTTCTCGGTGTTGATGTCCCTGTTAGTGCCGTACAACCTGAAAATATGATCAATGCATATCATGGAACTACACCAGCGGAGCAGGAGATATTCCCTCGGTAATACCTCCCATCACCAGAGCCAGATCAGCCGTAAATCCCAACATTTCTTCAAGCGTAACGCCTCAAGTTGATAGGTGTCTAAAACACCTAATATTATATCTAGTATTTATGCTTTCTTTGCTATTTTTCGTGTGAATTATGTATCTTATGTTTGCTTTTGAGTTTTATAGCTACTATGGAGTCGCATGAACGAAAAGAAGAAGAAATCACCCAATTTGAGAAAAATGACAAAATTGTCATCTCATGGGCAAACATTATCGGGAGCCGAATCAAAGTTAAGGGGCAATTTTCTGGAGGAGACTATAGACAGGCCAGCAGAGGTTAAGGGGTACCAGTTGAGTAGCCCTTATCAGGGGTGACCGGGTGTCATTATCACCCTTAACCCTAAATCGAGAGAAACTCGTCTCTCATTCTTCATTTCATTACATCTCTGAAATTGAGAAGGAGAAAGGCTGCGCTGTTTATTATCTGAGAGAGATCGAACTCGGGGAATCGAGATGAAGTCGTTTCTGTTAAAACAAGGTTCTGATGACTGTGTTGATCGAGATGTGAGGAAAATTCAGCTGAATCGAGTTTAGGATTTGATATGAACACAGGAAGAGAGAAATGATGGTCGATCTGTGGCTGTTAAACGCAAGAAATGGAATGGTTCTGTGATGTAAGTTAGGGTTTGCTGTCAATTATGTTCAAGGGTTTGAGCTGAATTGAGAATCGAGCAGCAAGATGGGTTAGTATAAGAAGAGAAATTGAACTCAGTGAGGAGTTTGGTGTTGTTGACGGTTTGATAAATTGGAGTTCGTAATGGGTTTAATCGATGGACTCTTGTTGTTGATTTACATGAAGAAGAGATGGAATTGATGAATCGAAAATGGGTTTTGAATCTGGTAGCCGCTGTATAAGATAGAGAGAAAGATGTTGATTTTCATGGGTTGAGTTGTGTGCTATCAGGCCTGAATTGACATGAAATGGGTGGAGCTGACTCTATTATGCAAATATTGGTTTTGTGTTTCTTGACTTGGGTTGTGAGATGTAGCTATTTGAGTTGAGTTGTCTGCAATTGATTATAAGGTATATGCAAATGGGGATGTGCATGCTTGATATGAAACTGGTGGTTTTGTTGCAGTGAAGGCAAGGGTATGAATTAGAAATGATGTTGATGCTGCCATTGAAGATATGAGAATAACAGATGTAGTTGCAGCTATTGTGGATTTGGTTTTGCTGGTGCTGTTGTTTACAAGGTCAAGAAACTGGAGTGATTTTGGCTGATTGAGTGATGGAAATGGTGAAGGCTTGAGCAGCTGCAGGTATGCTTGACAGGGAAATGGTTATAGAGATTGAGCTGGATGCAATGGAGCTGGTGCTGGCAATGGAGAAAATGCAGTGTTGCAGCTAAAGATGGAATGGTAATGGAAAAGCAGAAAGAGGAGTTAATGAGGGTCTGGTGGCATTGAGGCCTAGAAGAGAATGGTGTATTGAGGTGTTGGTTACAGGGACTGTGTTGGTGGTGACTGTTGTGGAGAATAGAAGTGTGCAAGTTCTGATGCTGAGAAGGGTTTGTAGCCGAGCATTGTAGGAATTCAGGGAGCTGAGATGATGGTGATGATTTTTGGCAGGGTGTTGTGGAGCAGCTGTGATGCTGTTGAAATGGACCAGGGTCTTTGGATTGTTTGGATGAAAGTTGTGGCAAGATGCTGGTACCATACTGGGTGACTGAAATCTTGTAGTTACAGGTATTGGCGCTGATGCTGTCGAGTTGTGACAGATGGCTCAAGTGGCTATGACTCAGATTGAGCTGGTTGTGTTGGTAGTATTGCCTGTTTCAGGTGCTAGTTCAATGGGTATTTCAGCTGAGCTGACTCTGTTGTTAGTGGATTCATGGTGAGCTGCGAGGAATGGAGATGCGCTCTGATACGCAGGGAGCAGTGAAGGAAATGGAGGTTACATTGCAGATTGTGTTGAGTGAGTGTGCAGCTATAAGTGAAATTACAGGCTGCTGGTGGTGGTTTCAGCTATTACAAAGGAAGATGGGGTTTGAATCTAATCTCAAAATTACAGGGAAACTGCAGGTGGTAGGCTTGTGTTGGACTGTGGAGCTACAAAGGTGTTGAATGGAGCAATTTAGCAGTGAGTTAGGCCGTTGGATTGTAAGAAGCAATGCACAGCTATCTTGGCTGAACATGAGTTGGTGATGCACAATGATTGTGCTGCATAAGTTCTGGCCTGTGCAATGGCACATATCAAGCCTAGTCAGGCTAGTTAGAACTGACTT
>JAJJWW010009749.1:0-24447 GCA_023531295.1 Papaver armeniacum | reverse complement strand
GAGTTGACTACTCTAAGTCGAAAACTTGCAAAGAACGACGAATCAATCCATTTACAGTAAAGAAATATATCGAATTGGATAAGAAATATACGTATCTGAACATCCCAAAGTTCGAAGATTACCGTAAAGTTAAAATGACTATATTACCCTTTACTAGAAATAAAGGTATTAAATATTACTGAGATTGTGAAAATTACAAAACTATCCTTATTTAAAATAAGTAAAGTAAATATTTCGTATAGTGAAAATGATCATATTACCTTCATGGAAATTTGTGCAATAAATATTATGGAGATTGTGAAAGGACCCGACTACCCTTATCGAAAAAAGTAAAGTAAATACCACTGCTTGTGAAAATGACCACATTACTTCTTGGAAATTAATGCAATAAATATTATGAAGACTATGAAAATGACTGCACCACGCTTATCTAAAAATAAGTAAACTAAATATTATAAATTGTTAAAATCACCATATTACCCTTACTAGAAATAAAGGTAATAAATATTATGGAGACTGTGAAAATTACCAGAGTATTCTTTATCTGAGTGAGTAAAGCAAATATTACAAATAGTGAAAATGTATGTAATTATTTACAGTAGATGTGTATGTGGATTGTTTACAGAGAAGGCTTTCATGGAAATGTTTATGCTCAAATCCGAGCATTATTTTTGAGCATTACATTTTGTTTAACAATCTTATGAAGGGTTGTCATAAAGTTAGTGTATTAAAGAACCACAAAACTTGGACAGAACATGTAATAAAGGTAGGCATGGTTAGTGGTGTAGACTTCCACAAATGTGAGGTTGCAAATCCCCCATCCTCATTTCTTCTAATGTTCTATATTTTTACTTCAACAACACTTATAAGTGTTGTTATACATTTTTATTAAAAAGAAGAAAAAAAGCCAAAACTTGTGAACGGAAGGATGGTTGATGAGCCAGACGTCCATGCAAAAAGAGATTCATGTTCGAATCTCCCCTATAACCTCATTTTTTCCAACATTATATATTTTACTTCAACAACACTTATAAGTGTTGTTGTAGGTTTCATTTAAAAAAAAAAAAAACCGAAACTTGTGAATCGGGGTGGTTGATGAGCTAGACTTCCATGCAGAGGGGTCATGTTCGAATCTCCCTCTAACATTTTTTTCATTATCATATTTTTGTGTTCTTCAACAACACTTGTTAGAATTGTGATAGCTAAGTCACTTGCATATATGGAAATCGAGTTGTTATACTCTAAATGTCGGGCCACAACTGCTTTGCTTAAGGAGTTGTCGCTTGTTTTCTTGCGCAACCCCTTTGCTTCCTAAGGGTCATAAAGTGATATACGACAACTTTCCTTTGAAACCAGTTGTAAATATATGACTTTCTACGAATGTTTAGAAAAGTGTTGTAAATCTCCAGTTGTAGATGTATATTTTTCCCGTAGTGTGAGATCAAATTAGACACAAAATGTGCCTATCACCTTATACACATCATGGGTCCCCAAGTTCAGGTCAGGCTTTGCACGGAGGCGATTAAGGAACAGTAATTACCCATTTTTTTGTGGAAGGAAAGTCATGTTGGGATTAAGGTTTGTCAGCAATAGATACCTACATATACTTAGTAAATTTGGATGTGAAGGTTTTTTTTTACGTGAGTTGGACCTAGGCTCTTACTCGAACCTATCCAGCTGGGATCAAGCGCCACTGTCGACTCCAACACCGCTCAACCCACTATACAATTAATCTACCACAAACCTTATGACTACGGATTGAACCCCCGACTTCCTTTATCGGTTGATGGGGGTACCAATGAACTATGCCTGACCCAGATGTGTAGTTTTAGTTTTTTCTCATGTGTTATCATGTTCTAACAAATCGCAAAATTTAATTTGCAAAGGATTTTAGGCGCAGTAAGTAAAATTCTTGGGAATTACTTCCCCATCAGTTTGCAATAAACTACCTCTAAATGATGGAGTCAATTATAATATCCCGAGATTCACAATCACACAAAGATAAATCGGGTCAAATATAACAATCATACAAAAAGTACGTTGCTTTGCCCACGTCAAGGAACTAAGTCGATTGAGGATGGGTTTGGTAATGCTTTTATTTTTCCAAAAGCACTTTCAAAACCTATATATGTCAATAATTGTTGAAATTGGTGTTTGGTAAAATATCAAAGTGCTTATTATCCAAAGCACTTCCCAGATTCCTCAATTTTAAAAAGTCAGGGAGGAGGAGCTTTAAAAGCTACAAAAGCATAAGTCATGGTCCCACCAAAATTTAATGCTTGATTTATCTTTTTTTGTCCCTATTTTATTTTGTAAATGACAAAAATTACCCTTAAATATATATACAATCAATTTTTATTTCTTATATTTTATTTTCAAACTATTGTATGATACCATTTCATTTAATTTGTCAAAAATAAAAATAAAAACAAATTTTAAATAATTACTTAATTTTAGTTTATTTTTTTGTTTGAAAATTATATATATTTAAAATTGGTTAAGTAAAATAATTTTTCTTGACAATCATAATAATAGTAATAATTAGTAAATTTTAATATTTAATCTATTTATATTTAATAGTAAAAAATTAATTATTTTTAACCCCAATAAAATTGAATAAAACTATTTTTAGAGATATGTCTGTTTTTGTCATTTGCCACAACAACAATGGTTGAATCTAGTATTTTACCAAACACACTTTGATTTTTTTTTAATCAGCTTTAACTTTAATTAATATTTTACCAAACGTCTAACTTCTTTTTTCACAAAGACAAAGACAAAGAATTACATTGTAGAAAGTCAGCTTTTACAAAAGTTCGCAAAGAATACCAAACTAAGCCTGAGAAACCTAAGCCCACTAGTCGTTCTGTATTTACCTCATTTCTTGGGTTCATACGCGGAACTCATTTCATTTCCGGAGAAAAAAAATAAAACCTTAAATCACGTTGTCATTTCTAGGTATCAAATCCATCGAGGTCGATTCATATTCCTTCAAATCTCGAACCGCTTGTTCGATTTTAAGGAAAAAATAATCATACCGACATCGATTAGGTTTCAATTTGTAAGCAATTTCTGTTTGTTTCGATTCGAATTAATTTTTTTTAGGGAAGTGTAAATTCAGAACCATATGCCCCAAACCTCTAACTTGGAAATGAGTAAGAATAAGAAGAGAAGGAAGAAGAAACAAAATGGTGTTGATAATAATTTGTTATGTGCGGGATCGGAAATGTTTACAGGTAATTTACCACCTCTTTAATTTCTAGCTGTTTCACAGTTAATAAATTACTAATTTGTTGTAGAAAATTGGTATTATTATACTAATCGTTGTTGATTAGTATCCGAATTCTTTCGATTGCAGGAGCCTGGCAAATGTTAATGGGAATAGCACAAAAAGTTAAGCATTAAAAGGATTTGCTGGGATCAGTTTGTCAAGGTTTGAATATGAATCTTTGGTTGTGGTTAATAATAGTAGACAGTTTGTTTTATGTGTATGTTCAGCACTTTTAAAGGTAATGACATTGATGTTCCTGTGTGAGAATTTATGGGGGTGGAATTTTGATGTTTCAGTTGTTCTGGTTTGATGCTAGGTTTGTTCACAGTGATCCTATAAATAACATGTTGTGGATGACCTGTATCCTTATGGCTGTGTGCTAGTTAAACACCGAGGCAAATTTATGGGCTTAGTTTGTAGAATAGTTATTCAAAATGATGGCCCCCAAGCTAGTAAGGTGTCGCTTCTCCATTTGATTGCTCCTACATTCTTAAAAGTAAGAGTATGGCTCTTTTCAGGTTGTGTCCAGTAGGATGAACT
The DNA here is from genome assembly GCA_023531295.1 of Papaver armeniacum. Lineage (NCBI taxonomy): Eukaryota > Viridiplantae > Streptophyta > Magnoliopsida > Ranunculales > Papaveraceae > Papaver > Papaver armeniacum. The sequence goes on along the minus strand of JAJJWW010009749.1, from coordinate 20,636 downwards.
AGTCAGCTACAGGTACAGACACACAGTTACCAAAAGTACTGATATTACTACATCTTGGGTGGGTTACATTTGAAGGCTTAACATCTATCAAAATCAATAAGCACGTTTAAGATTCACCAGAGCTAGTTCTGCCCGGTTATTTAGTCGCTCTTCTCAATTTCTTTGAATTAACCTTCCCTGTGTTGCTATGCCAAATACTTTTTTCATAATGTTTCTTTCTAACAGTAGCAATATTTTGGTGAGTCTGTCTAGTCACTAACATTAGTTTCCTTGTGCTTACAGGGTCCTGAATTTAAGTTCTACTCTTGCAACGATAATTCATGTTGGGAATGAGTCTACTCAGGGCCATAACACCACCAATGTGCGCGGTTCTGATTGCAAATGGTGGAGGTGCGACGATTAGTCTGTCACTGACGCGAGTGAGGACAAAGTGTTGCTTGATGACACCTATCTTCTATTCTACTTAACAAATACAGGTAAGTCAGATAATTGATCCTCATACCTATCCATTTATAGTCATTTTTGCTTCATTCCTAGTTAATTGGTTTAATGCTAGCTATGTTTACAGTGATTCTATAAGAAATATGTTGTAGATAACCTGCATTCACTGGTATAAAAGTGGATATTCCCAGAGACGTATTACTTGGATTAGTAACACTTATCTAATGCCTTTGATTAGCATCAGGAATCAAGTTTTGTCTGTTTGTTCCTTTTGCTGGTGTTTTGCAACAAACTTAGTTACAAAGGAACCACAGCCTAGTCAAGGATTCTCCCCCACTGGATTTTGTAGACTTGAGCTTAGACAACAATTTAGGATAAGGACAGAATGTCCCATCTTCTTCGGAATTGCAATTTCAGTGAAGTTATCTGGAGTTGGTTAGGGAGTGTATTTGGTTTTCTTAATCCTAAATGTTTTGAAGATCCTTTGAAGTTTGCCAAGCATAAAAGTCCTATTATTAAAGAGATCTGGATAACTGCTGCCTATGCAACTATGAAGGAGCTTTAGTTCCAAAGGAATAAGTAAGTGTTTGAGAATGCTAGGCCTTGTGTGAGAAGCTTTAAAGCCAGATTTATATAGCTTGTGCATGCAGGAAGTCCGTGGGTGGAAGTTTTATGTGGAATGTATGATTTACAGATTCTCAATTTTTTTTCTTAAAATCAATTCCAGGCCTGGCCAGTTAAGAGTGTAATGATCTGGGAATGTAGATGGTTTGCTACTGATAATGACTAGCGACTACACTCTGTTCTGCTGTGATGGCCCTGCCTTTGGGAACCCTGGAAATGCTGGTTATGGCATTATTGCTAGAGATCATGTCAGGTTTTAGAAGCTGTGTTTGAAACCTAATTTAAAGTCTTATTCCTAATCCATCTCTATATAATTACCTACTTAACTTGCAATCTAATTCTAAATAAAAATAAGAATTTGATGATTTACAAAGTGGGGTAGTCAAGTAGTCAACACTGGGCTCTTTTGCCGTACCCTAAACACTGCAGAAAAGAAAACTATTGACAGGGAGGGAGGGTTATCGTGTATTGTTTTCTTATGGCTTGAGTTTTTGTTTTTGTGTTAATATCATCATTTTATTGGTATATAGTAACTATATTTATGTCAACATTGTTTGGATCTTGATGTCTTATCTCTGAAAGCTTCTTGTTAAAACTTGGCCTGGAAAAGTAAACTTTGGTTGAAAAAACTCAGCATAACCTGCATATCTATCCTTCTGTTAATTGTTGGCATGTGATTAACCATAATTGTTGGATAAACTATCATGGCCATTATTTATACTTATGTTTGCTTGTTTCACGTGCCATATGATTCATTTGTGTAACTGGATGACAAATTATTGTGTTATCGATTTCAGGTTTCTTTCATACTAGATCGATGAACGTTATAAAAAAAAGTTACCTTATGGATTTCCGGTGGAGTATATAGGAACAAGAAAACTAAATGGAAAAGACATCACTATACACCCTAGGTACAAATAAAATTCGCTTGTAGATAAAAACCCAATGCAGTAACCGACAGGAAGTGGAGGGATCTTGTGAAATTTTGGACTAACGAAGAGCATTAGGTAAAGTCACAACTCTGTCATGTTCGTTTTGTAACTTTGTTCTTTACAGTCATGTCTAATTTATTCTGACTTGTGTATTTGTAGGTTATTTTCCGATCGCAATATCAAGAGTAGAACCCATCAAATTTCCCGGCACGTGCAATGTGGAGTAAAAACTTTTATCGATGTAAATCTGTAATGGTATGTACGTGCATATGTTGGTCTTCATAGTCACTTCTTATACCTGCAACTTGAAAGCTAATCAAATTTCATTATTTGGTCTTGGATTTAAATGTTCATGGTTGAAATATTTTCATATTTGTCTGTGTAATTTGTTTTTGTTGTTTTGCTGAGAGTTGTGATCCTAATAATGGATAGTCTTAAGGTATATGCCTGCTTTCTTTCTTCGTATGTAGTTGTCTGCGTTTAATGGGATGGTCCGGGTGGATATTAAAAGGATATGCTAGGATCAGTTTGTTAAGGTTTGGATGTGAATCTCTGGTTGTGGTTAATAGTAGATGGTTTGTTTGATGTATCTGTTCTGCACTTCTGAAGGTAATGACATTGATGTTCCCGTTTGAGAATTTATGGGGGGTGAAATTTTTGATGTTTCAATTATTCTGGATTCGTTTTTGTGATGTCATGCCTTTGATTGTTTAGTTACTTGGTTTGATGTCTACCATGATCCTATAAATTATATGTTGTAGATAACCTGTATCCCTATGGCTGTTTCCCTTGGGTTTTGTTTGTATGCTAGTTTAAACACCGAGGCAAATTTATGGGTTTGGTTTGTAGAATAGTTATTCGAAATAATGGCGGCTGAACCTGATAAGGTGTTGTTCTCCATTTTAGTGCTCCTACATTCTTAAAGTAAGAGTGACTTTTTTCAGGTTCTGACCGGACGTTAAAGATGCAGTTACCAAAAGTACTGATATTATATTTTAAGTGGGTTACATTTGAAGGCGGAACATCTATCAAAATCAATTAGCATGTCAGGATTCCACCAGAGCTAGTTCTGTCTGGTGATTTGGTTGCTTCTTCTCAATTGCCTGAGGTAACCTTCCCCTGTATTGCTACGCCAAATATGTTTTCATAATGTTTATCTTCTAATAAGTAGCACTGTTTTGGTGAGTCTGTCTAGTCACTCACTTTAGTTTCCTTTTGCTTACAGGGTCCTTCATTTAAGTTCCAACTCGTTGCATCAATCATTCACTTTAGTTTCCTTTTTCCTTACAGGGTCCTTCAGTTTAAACTTCCAGCTGTTGACGATGGAGTCACCTGGTTACTTATCCCAGGAGCAAGACAAACTCAAATGGTGCCTTGGGTAACCAGGAAATTTCCTGGTCAAAGTATGCTAACCTGGCAATGGATCATGATCTGCCAATTCTGAATCTTAGTGTTTGGTCTACCCTTTGGTCTCATAGTGTTTTTCTTCTTCTTCTGTGGCTTGTTTCTAACTATCAACTATGTTTTCTACTGGCCTCTGTTGAGATTGTTTCCAACTTTTTTTTTTTTGTTTACAGAAGTGTGCAAGGTTTCCTTGCTCCCAGTAACAGTGGATTGTATTTAGGAGAACTTTTTCACATTCTGAATTTCCTGTGTATTTGTAAAGTTAACCGAATTCTTCTGTAAATGAAGCGATACATCGATAAAAAGAAAAACTCTGGAGGAGTTGGTGTTCATGCGTACATGATTTTTAATCAATTCTTGGATGTAGAAAAAATATATCTCTCCTTCCAGGGGTTACAAATTTTTCCTTCCTCTCGAGTAGAACAAGTTTTTTTTGTCTAGGTCTCACCCTCAGAAATCCGATATACAATCAACAAAAAGTACCCTGTCGAACCGACAGTGAACGTTCCAAATTAACTCGGTTAAGAAACCCAGGCCCACTAGTCGTTCCCTATTTACCTCATTTCTTGGGTTCATACACAAACTTATTTCATTTTCTTCTCCTGAGAAAAAGAAAAGGAAACCCTAAATCACGTTGTCATTTCTAGGCATCAAATCCATCGAGATCGATTCAATTCTCGAAGGGTTTCGGAAAACTGATCAAATCGACATTGATTAGGTTGAAATCTGTAAGCATTTCTGTTGAATTTGGTCATCAAACTTGGAAATGAGTAAGAAGAAGAAGAGAAGGAAGAAGAAGAAACAAAATGGTGTTGATAATAATTTGGTATGTGCGGGATCGGAAATGTTTACAGGTAATTAATTTATCACCTCCTCCTCTTTAATTATTTGTTTCACAGGCTTTCAGCTTATGTCAATCTTTTCTTTTATAAATTACTAATTTGTTGTATAAAATTGATTTTATTTATACTAACTGTGTTAGATTAGAGGGAGGTAGTTATGTGTTGTATTCTTGGTGAAATATAGGAAAACTAGTTATGTGTTGTTTGTTGGTTATATGAGTTCTGTACTCTGTACTTGTGACCAGATAGTTAGATCCCATGTATTGACAATTCTGTTAATTTATGTTGTGTTGTTTAAAAAGGCGAATAGTCAGAGGGTAAAATTTCACCTCCTTTTTGCAGGTTATCAGGAGGTATTCTGACCTCCCAACCCACGGGCCGCCAGCAGCTTCCCAAGTGCCTCCAGCAGAGTTAAAATGGGAAATGTTAGTTGAATCACAACGGATAGTGGTGCAGGGGGTGAATGAGATCAAGTTGTATGCGGGTACTATTGATGAAGCGACATAGCTTGGGTCCAACTTATCAAATCAGTGGATTGTTCTGTTTAGTGCAGTGTTTGGTTTTGTCTGAGAACGCCTTGATTCCTTGTGGGGCTACTTCACAAAAGCCCCACAGGAAATCACCCTGAAAGATGTTCTAGCGGAAATTAAAGAAGCAAGGGCTCAGGTAAAGAATTTAGAAGTGCAATGGAAGAGCGACATGATGGGACTGAAAGAAAGTATAGCTACGGTTGAAGATTTTTTAAAGGCATTAGCAAACAAGGCAAAAGGCACCAACTATGGAGTCCATTCGCAGAGCCGGGGAAGCTCCCAAACCTGATTTTATGCGCATCAAATGTAAGTTGCTGGTTATTTTATTTGTGCTTTATTTGTTTTTTATTTTGGAAAGGAAAGGGGATTAAGGGAACCCAAACTTACAAGATTACAAGCTTGAGACCAGATTCTACCCCAACCAAGCTTGAGACCAGCATCTACCCCTTGAAGCTCATGATGCCTAATAGATATAGGCCCGGAGCTCTCTGCACGATTTAACAACCTTAATATTAAGATGAACTAAACTAATCTCTTTTTGTTCTTGAGTTCTTGAAGAAGAGTAGCTGTTTATCTATCTATCTATACAGTACAAGGTTTTTTTATTTTGTTTTGATATTAGTTCCTTGACATGGTTATCCTGCATTTTGCAATTTAGATGTTCATCTCTTTCTAGAAGTAGTCATGTTTAAATTGCTGAAGAAGATGACATATATGGTTTACTCGTATGAGATTTTGAACACTTGTGTTAGATTTTATGCATATGTTGGACTCGTGCATGCTTTAAGATCTCCCTTTTCAACCTGTTATCTTGGTTGAAGTTTTGTTTTGGCACGTGTTTTCCTTTGGGCACCGAGTCTCATCTAGCTTAGGCCAGTAAGCAGCAGTTCACCTCTCGAATGCTGTCTGACTTGCCAGTCCAGATATTTCATCCAAAGCTTATAGGATGCAGATTGTGAGTTTTAATTTCTGTAAACTACTAGTACTACCTTTGTTTTAGGTAAGTTGTTTCCTTGAAAACTGTCCAAATTGAAACAGTAAAAGTATCACTTTTCCCAAACAAAGGGATTATTTGATACTGTTCTTAACTTTTTATCCCTGAACTGGTCTTTTATATGACATTCGTATTCATTTTATTGCTGTCGGTTTTGTGCATCTTTATGACAGCAAAATCGGATGACTTCGCATGTGAATTCGAGTTTCAGAGATTAGACCGACCTGATTCCTGAAGGCTATATGTGTACTCCTGAAGGCTTGATACCCCATTTGACTAATTCATATAATCTACCTCTTTCTGCATTGCAGAACTTGAAGACGAACTGTCAGCTGAAGGGCCAAGTTTATTGCTGAACTGGAGGAAGTGGAACTGTCAGTTTGGAAGGGCCATGTAATTTTCCACATGAGAGTACTTATATGGATGTTTTGTGTGGTTTAGTATTATAATTTTGAGCTTTTTTACAGATCTTATAACTATATCCCCTGTTTCAAAACTATATCTGTATATCTAGAAATTGCTAGTGTCTTTTTTTTTTTGGGAAGAGATTATCTGTCTGCTAATTACTGTAGAACATAGAAAATACATACCCTTCTTTGCGATTAGGGGAATGCTAGTTAATGGCATCTGAGTTTTACTTTCTTTTTTGATGTAGATCTCTCCAGCCTTGGATCATGATTGATAGGGAAACTAGAGAAAGGTGGCCATGTTGGGGAACTATAAACCCACAGGCAGAACAAATTTGGGAGGTGGAGAACAAGGACATGACACACACAATAGCAATAAGCAGGAGTTTGAGAGGTTGATCCAGGATTTGAAGCAGGGGAAAAGAATGTAATGTTCCTTGACATAAGCCAGAACTTTATACAATGCTCCAGGGTGCTTCGTAAAGCCAACTGGAGTATGCTCGTGGTCTAATTGGTACTTTATTAAGGCCATAAGCAAATCCAGCTTGCCAGCCACTGACCTGGCCCTCGTTTTTTAACTCCTAAAATATCCATTGATTTTTATCGGTATTTCATTCATGTGGGGGATTGTTGGAGAAAATGAGTTTTATTATTGGTTTTATAGTCTTGGTGAGAATGGAACTTAGGACCTTTGGGTCTCTAAGAGCACTTACTCATTTTCTTATGAGTGAATGAAACACCTTTAGTCCCACATTGGGTATAACTAAAGAGGAGTTCCACTTGGCTATTCTTTGTGGATAGTTAGTAAAACAATGTGGGTGGAACGGGTGGGTCAAAATATTTTTGTTTCACTAAGACTTAGGGCTCGTGCTCGTGCTTTCGCGTCAACCAAGACTTATCTTTTTTGACAAAATTCTTTTTGAATTATTTCCTTAAATATTTTACAATCAAAATAAATTTTGTCTTAATGTGGGGGGGCGTTTGACTAGGCGCAATATATTTTACTTACCAAAAAACTCATGTGCAGTAATGATCAATTTAATTGATTTAAATTTTCTTTCCGTTTCAAACTTTATTTGATTTAAAGAATAAATTAAGTTGGTTGTTTTATTTCCGTTTTAAATTTAATTTATGGCTTCATGCAAGGAATTGATTAGAGAATCAATTGTCATTAACTGCACCTCTCATTTCCTCATCTATAAAAGAGACTCGAACTCTTCATTCCAATTTGTGTCCGTAAGAGCTATTATCCTCTTCTTTTCGTCTCTCTCTCTCGTGTGGTTTTTACTTTCATTCTCGTGCCATTGTTGTTGAGTTCAGTAAGAGTGGGCAAATCTTGAAGGCTACCGGTGCTTGCAACGGGCGCTTTATCCCGGATACGACTTCACCACGGGGTATAGGCATCACTCATTTTGAGGCGATCAGAACTATCGTGTTAAGGACAAATAAGTGTTGAACACGTGACTCATCCTCTGTTTTTGTTTCCCATTAAGTGTTTATTTAAGCTTTTTCAGAAATTTGTTTCTAACATCATTCTTTGAGTATTTTATTGTTGCAGTTCCAACATATTGAACCGCCTCCGGTTGTATGTTTCTCTCATGATTTTGTTGCGGCTGATGGATTTGTATTTAGGGTTAAGAGATAGAAGAGGGAGGCACAGTTTGGATCCATTAGGGAGGAAAAACTTATGCTAGCTGCTTATAAGGGGTAGAGATCCCTTTAATTTAGGGTTCAATTATAATCTAACGGCTACAGATTATTCTTTGACCGACAGTATTTCGTAACCTAATTTTGTGTTGATATAGGTGGACTTTTGTGTTGATATAGGTGGACAATATTTGTTCATACCACGAGGAGGTTGTATTAATTTGGAGACGGCACCTTGCCGGCGTGTACATGTTTAAGGAAATGTTTGTTGTTCCGATTCCAAAATTCGCTAAGAGTAAGAATAAGAACTACGGAAAATGGGTCATTTGTCCAAATATTTTTAAAACATGATTCTAATGGACGAGTAAAAATTAGTATGGGTGAAATTTACGCAAAAAAAAATAGCAAGAATGAAACTGGATTCATTCTGGCTTAAACTTAAAAAATAGCGAGAATGAAACTGGATGCATCCTGATGTAAATTAAAATAAGAAAAAGTATTTGAAAATGGGTAGGATGAAACTGTTTACATCCCGGCTATTTTTACATTTTTGTCCATTTAAACAAAGATTCAAAATCTAGATGTCTTTTTTTCACCCAGGAATTGTTGATTTTGGTCTTTGTAACTAATTTTGTGTAAGAACTAAGCAAATTTTGTGTGCACTTATGAGCTCATTTTTTTTTTTTGATCATAAGCACGCTTCCCGACCTGATATCATAAATCAACTGATTGAGATTCCCGCAAGATGCAGAAAAACTCTAAAATGCAATAAGGGCCTACAACATAAATCAACAGAATTGAGATTCCCGCAAGAGAGTTGAGCTCACCAGTGGAAATTTCTGGCTTCATGCTTGCAAAACACCCTGAATAGAGATTCTTTCCATATGCTGCTGCTCTAGTTTAAGTTTCCTCCTGCAGTTTCTTGTTCCTTTCAGTGAATTTCAACACTGCCCACCCACAAATCCCATCCATTGATGATAAAAGTTTTAAGAATTCATAATACTTTTTGCTAAGCCAGACTTGAGAATTAATAGAAAGCAATATCATGTAAAGTTGTATTCCTTTTACTTTATACTCGACATATGAAGCAAATTTCCTTTTACATCATACGAAGGAAAAAAGCTCTATTTGATACAACTAGTGTAACTAGACACTAAACCCATGTTTGTTATCTTCATGGTTGGAACAAACTGATTCCTTTTCAGTATTCATTTTACCAATTATTCAATTTAAAGGCCTCAAGCCTGTATACAGGAAAATGCAGAAATATGACCATCTCTGTCAATAGATATGTGCAGGAGGTATGAAAGTGAACCCGTTAACTTGCATATCACATAAAAGCCAATGAATGCCTGCCAGATGAGATAAAAAGAGCATAAACTCACTTTTTATTCCAACCCTACAAGAGAAAGACAAGGTTTCATTAGTTAGAAGCGTGCCCAATAATTCCGTTACTCAACTTCCATCACTTGGCAGAAAAGGGTCACTGGGAAATACAATATTGAACAAAAAACAAAAAAATAAACATATTAAAACATAAGAAAACTAAGCTCACTTGGTAATGAATTAATTATTTCTTTGTATTATCAAAAAGATTATGAATCTCAATTTTTATAACCTACCGACAGAGAATGTAGATCTAAGTCAAGCCTTAAACACTGCCAATGCCCCCAACCGCCTCAGGTATCAAAGCATTCCTTGAGCACAATGTTGCAAACTAGCAACATGATTCTTAATTTTACTCTATATTGACGACTAATGTGGACCAAATTTAAGAACCGGAAACAATGATTGGAAACTTAAACTGTATTTATGAGAAACGACAAATGTATTTTGGACAACTTATGTGATCCTAAGTATTATCAGACGATCTATGCAGCATTGTTCTCAACCTTCTCAAATCTTGGAAGCTTGCAGCATCATCATATATCCACAATGTTTTTCTTAAGTTTGAAGTTCATGGGGCCATAATGACAAAGGTTGGTTTGTCTGTACCACAACAGAAAGGTATAGTCAGAAACCTTCTGAATGTATAGTAAAATTAGCTTCAACAAGAAGCCAATAACTTCGGTAGCAAAGAAATTGAAAGTTATTATCTTATTATTGATAAACTAATAATTTCATCAGCAAACAAGTTGAAGTGAGAATGCCTAGGTGATCAGATATTAGCAGCATAAAGATACCAGAAAGTAAGACAATAACAATGAAAATATCTTTAGAAGTCTTCATTTCGTTGCAATCTTCTACTCCAATTAGCAGGAAGGAATACAACATCCCCTTACTCAATGTTACCAAGATTATCAAGAACTTCCTAGTGTGCATGGTGAACATTAAATTCAAACTGGTTACATTACATACTCAGACTCGGTGTAATAAGTAATTCAAACAATACTCTGACCGACTGCACGAAAATCAAGTGACCATCTAAAATTTAGACAAAAAATCAATTAGAAATGAGAAAAAAAAAAACTTACTGATAAGAGGAGAAGTCATTACGGCAGCAACCAGAGAACTATATCATTGTCGGAAACTCTAATTTTATCTTATCATCAGCAAATCATCTAGCCAGCTCGTAAGAACTCTGTTGATAAAAGGAAGCTCCTCCAGTTTAGCATCATGTAGCGCCGACATCTTTTTCTCCTTTCTTTCTCCATTATAGCATCAGTATGTTAGGGATTAACAAACTCTAAGTCAGGGAAACCCAATTAACAAACTCAGATATGTTGACTACTCTGAAATATGCACAAAGAATCACACCATCAATACTGTAAGTCGGGGAAACCCAATTAACAAACTGTGTAAAATAAAAATCCTAGAAAAAATCAAATCCAAACCTTTTCAAGAAATAAAGGGCATCCTACACTAGTCTAGGGGTTCAATCTTGTTGAACAGTACAAATTTCTTGAACTGCATTTCTAGATTCACAACAAATTTTAGATCGGATGTACAGAAAACAGAATTTTATTAACCGTTCCTCCCTCTATTGATAACAAAAACGAAGCACTTTACTTGTGTCAGAAAAAATTAAGTTAAATGAATCCGAATCTAGTGTTATACAATCTTAACTAAAAATCTGATCAAATACCTATGGTGTTATATCCTCGGCGTTCTGCATTTCAGGAATTTCTACCGGACACCTAATTGGTGGCTTTTGTGAAGGCGACCATATGATCCCTTTCCACAAACCAACCATTTCCGAGTCCCCTCATTCCGATTATTCAAATCAACCATTTTTCCTCCCTCCCTCTCTCTCTCCAGGGTTTGTGAGACATAAAATTCATGAAGTGGTGTTGATAATAGTGGTAGTGGTGGTGGTGTACTGAAGATAGTAATGGCGTTGGTGTTGTTGATAATGAAGGAGATGATTGTTAATGGAGGAAACCACGGGGTGCGCCGCCGTAAGTGGTAAGAGTGGCAAGACTCCTTGGTGTGGTTTTCTTTATATAAGAGAGAGAGGCAATATTCATTTTCTTCGTGAACCCTAAGCCTTATAGGAACACTAAATGGCCCATGAGACGAGGCACGGAATCAGCCCCAGTATAGCTGCCCCGCACTCAAAACTTATGATTCAGCGCGTTGCATGTAGTCATGGACATGGTATAACGTAAGGACTCATTCACTTTCTTTGAAAAAAGTGATACACCTACGTTGAATACATTGTAGTGTTTTATTTAACCTGCAACACTGTTAGTTTAGCTCATGATTTAGAAGGTTCAAAATCCGATATTTATCGAACAAAATTACTGTCCGGGTAATGAAGGATGTCCTAACCAGGTAAATGATCAAAATCATAGTACACCAAAAACAACATTACATCCTGAATTTGTTTCAACTCTCTGTGCATGTGTGACCAAAAACAAATGCCATCAACATTACAACTAATATTTTATTTGGAGTTGCTCTTGGTCCAGTTTTCCTCCAAGCTGTTTATAAAAATGTAATCATTATTTCATAAAGTGTTTATACATGTATACCTATCTCTGTGCATGTGTGACCAAAAACAAATGCCATAATCCGTATCTGAGTTGAGGTTTTGTACTTGGTTCTCTACAAAAGACTCTTACAGAGACTTACAAAATTTGGGAGAGTAGCTTAATTCTTGCACATTCATGTAAAAGTATAGAGTTGAGTTCCATTCCCAGTTAAATTCTTGCACACACAGCCCCTTGATCAGTGTATTTGCAAGTCAAAGTCATAACCGTGATGAGATCTGAAAAGTTGCTGCAGAGGGTTGATAAAGTGCGAAGGATTCCGCATCATGCTTCCATCAAAAAGTTACTTGTAGTCACCTGAGGTTCTGCAATTCAAATGATTTTATGATAATGTTAGTAATACTAGGGGGTAAGACTTGTTTTGACAAGGAGAAAAGACTCAACAGCACACCGCCTTCACCAATTATTCTAAACTAATCGGTAAACACAAAGCAACGAGCAGCATATTGCATCTCGACACAGTCTGAATTACACGACAATGATGCTAACTGAAAGAAATGAGAGAACAATGTTTCTTCATCACAATATCATAACAAACTAAATAACTTGTGCCCTTTCTTTAATTTACGAAAAACAGAATCCAAATTATGTATGTGACTAGAACATAGTTGTTTCCACTCTTCCTAATATTATGTCATGTTAATTGGACTTGTTTTGTCAAGGAGAAAAGACTAATCAAGCGCACAACAAAAATCGACGGAACAAAAATTAAGGTAACATTTAAGAATTTAAAAAAATCCAGTCAGTCCTTGAAGTTTCAACTGGACAGGAACTAGTTTAGAGTATGCCACCTGAATAATAAAACGAGCAGAAAAGAACTCGCCAGTTCGATTCAAATGCTTTTAACTTGACAGGAACTACCTGCAACCACATCTGACTGCTCTAAGAAATTTCAGTTGATGTCTGAAAATGAATTGGTTTCTCATGATCAGACATCCTCTGAACTGAAGCAAAAACACAAAGAAAGTTGAATAAGACTATAAGACTAATTCTCCAACCCATGAAAACTAACGAATTCACTAGCAAATAAGTCATGTATAGACTGTACTCTAAAAACAAATTGTCGGATTCCATTTCACCAATATCACTTTTCAAACTTAAAACAGACTGAATCAAGAAAATTTCACAATTCACGCTTATTATGTCTATTGAAAGGAAGACCAAAAACAACTACAACTTTAAGATGATAAGTGATTTTACCACCACTTGTGCAGTTGCAAGCTGTTAGGAAGCACTGGCGAAAGACTCTGACGGCCCTATGGTAGCAATTAGATTTCACTGATCATACTTTCACAATTAACCAGTTCTCCGCGCATCCCAGAAAGTAGCAACACAACTCCGACCCATTAGGATTTTATGTCCAGGTTTTTGACTCAGATTTCTAGCTTCTATTTTCCTCATGCTTGAATGAAAGAATTAAGAACCTTTTCTTTATACCTAGACTAGAAAAGAGACCTTTCCATGTTTCACTCTAGCCTTGTCCATTATGAGATAGAGGACGACTCAATAGCTACACAGGGCAGCTCATTACTACTAAAACTCAATGTAGCATTAACCTTACGTTAACCTTATCCAGAGCTGAATTACACAACTAGACCTTAAACCATACCTCAGTCAGTATTATTACCAACCCAGCTTAGCTTAAGCTAAGTGAATTCTGATTTGCTGCTAAACCATAAAAAAAAAAGCAATTTGTACACCCCACTAAATATCATATTGCATAAGAACCAATCAGAACTACATATCATTATCATTACTGCATAAGGACTTATATTATGCACGGCGTAAAGTTTAATATTGTTACCGTGGTGCCTTGAAGAGCCAGAATTGAGCTAAACAGGAAAGTTAGCAGCGGCTCTGAAGGATCATTTCAATGCTCCTCCAGGCCCCAGGCCACCTGCATTCGACAAGCATTAAATCAGAACATGTCATTTACACCCACAATAATATTTAGTCTGCTCTAAGCTCATGAAAGCTTTCTCCTGTACTTCAGGAACGTTTTAATAAGATTCAAAGTATCCAGACATATCAAACGGAATCCTCCATCTACAAATTATATACGGGGCTGTTAAGTTGAAACATAGACAGTGCATCTTTGATGGGTTTGCTTCATGCTAAACCCTGACCACATTTAGGGGAACAAAAGCGATTGTAAAAAGAAACAAGGATATTAAACTCACATCACCAGAGATTGAAGAGTTTGTAAAATCTCTTTTTGAGTCGCCACCTTGTGCAGGAGCACAGCGAGTGACTTTGTTGACATGTATTTTCAAACAAATTTACATTGCAAGCATTGCCTTTAAGCTTTTTCAACTATAACTTAATCTCAAGGAGTTTCATAAGAGAGTTCATCTATTATGCCATCTGCATCAGAAGCACTGTCTTTTCAGCTACTCCAACAAAAAATAAATTGATCTAATTAGGTCTCTCAGCATCGCAATTTTAGGAAGAATCATGTGGAAGGTATTTTGAAGCTTGCATTCCATGGTTTTATGCATCTCTGCACAAAATAAAAGTAATGATTTCAAGAAGATATAGATAGTTTGCATTAAAGCATTGAATAAAGAGCGGCAATGGAAGCAAACAAATTTATTTAGAATTCCAGCTGCATCCTAAATACTACAGAACTCGGTTGCAACATTTGTTTGGTAGAGCACCCCAGAACACAGTACACTTGGGTTGAAACAATTTGCAGTGTTTTCTAGATGAAAATTCTTAATCATCTATTACTGGATACACAAAAGTATCAACTTTAAAGTAACTCTTAACAATCCAGGACATCAGTCAGACAAATTCCTTTGCACTTGATATTAGTTTTGAAAACTCATTACTCAAACTCTGGCAGATCTCTAAACCAAAGCACAAATAACTTAATCATTTGGTTATTTTTGACATTTGCATATTACTGACCAGTAATTATACAAGATTAACACTAATAATTTGAGATTGTAACATAAAACTCCCCCACCTTTGGTTTGGTGAGGTAGCGGCAGAGATTACTCCCCTCTGAGGAGTAGTCAACTTGGATAGTTTCCACCCTGTAAGTACACTTATTTATCTCCATTGCCACGTGTACTAACAGAGTCCACGTAGAGGCCATTACCCAAAGGATGACACATGGGGGCATCCGTGGCACTGACAACGTGCCATCCACAAGACCAACGGCCGAAATGAAGAAGCACCCGAGATAGGTAGTCCGCGTAGCACCAAGGGATGGGTTTAACCCATCACGAGGTAAGGTATGATCAACGGCCGTCAGGTAGTCCAACCGACCTGACGTGCGTGACAAGAGGACTGACACCACTCGGCGCGGATCGACCGCCCCAACCACCCGCATTTAATGCGGCTCGAGAACACGCGTGTCGGACGACCAACGGAAGAAACGAGGTTGACATAGAAGTCCATGGACCCGGTAGAAACCGGATCTGTAGAAGCCCTTGGATACAAAGTATAAGCCGCGGGGTGACATAGAAATCATGGACCACGCTACGTAGTACGAGAAGATAAGATCTCAAGAACTCATTGTCGGTGGACCCACCCAATCCTAGCTATAAATATGCATACCCCCTCCACCGAGGAGGATCAAAAGGAGAGAAGGAGAGAGAATAGGAGAAGTAAGGTGAGAGCTTTAGCTCGAAGTGGTCGATGATCACAGATCTTGTGATCATCTTTGTAACTGTTTATCTTATAGTAAATCACCTCATACACTTGGATGTAGGCCTTAGTCTTTGAACCACGTAAACCATTGTCTCTTTTACCCCTTTGCACCGTAGTTTCACATACATACTCGTATCTCGGACCTATCGCTTCCTGGGGATGATGATGAGATCATGACAAACTGAGGGCTTTGGAATCTATGAATTATCATCTTCCTAGGCATATTATACACTTCTCACCCTCGGCACGTATTCGGTTCTTATTTAGATTGTTTGTGATCACGTGAACCGTGCCCGATTTCCGTGTTCACAATTTGGCGAAAGAAGCAGGAACTTGTCCTTGTAAAAGATTTATCTTTTCCTGACTTCACGACCTCAACCTCAAAAATTTTATTTAAAAACGCAAACGGATCCGTTCTTAGACTCGTTTTCGCACATATTATGTCTATTGTGTTTTCTACCCACAGTCCTGGCATTATGTAACCTTCAAACCAACGAGATCCTGGGTTTTAGCAAACAGATTTTGTCCTTAGACTCGTTTTTCGCACATATTTATGTCTATTGTGTTTTTCTACCCATTGCAGTCTGGGCATTATGTAACCTTTCAAAACCAACAGATTCGGGGTTTTAGCAAACGAGATCTGTCCTTAGACTCGTTTTCGCACATATTATGTCTATATGTTTTTCTACCCGCAGTCCGGGCATTATATAACCTTTAGACCAACAATTTTCACCAAAACATTTGGGCTTTTCGCAAACAATGACCCATGGACCTTATCCCGGTTAAATCCGCACCCGTTTATGTCTTTCGTACTATTCGCCCAACTAACAACCTGAGTACACTCATTACCATTAGAAATCGAGCTTATGAAATCAAAGTTGAATTAATAGCCAACCCGTGGACTTTTGGGTCTCGGATTACCTCCCATGTTCTTTGTGCAGATTATTGCAATGGAAAGGAACAAAGATGCAGGAAGACAAAGATAACTCCAAGAGATACTCCAAGGACCACACCCAGCAGTAACAAGGGAGCGGACAAAACGGCGAAGGACGCACGGTCAGCGGATAATACGCGGGCCAAGGGGCGGAAGCGCATGGCTCTTGGGATGCGGCACCATCGCAATTGAAGCAAAGAAGGCTGCGCCGCAAGAGCCGCTTGCACCAAACGAGGGGTTTCCCAAGTGATTGCCTCCAAAGTGACAACTGCAACCCGGGCGGTCGACCCTCGGGAGGCTATAGCCAATCAATGATCCCGAGAACCATCCCTACGGGATGCTGATGACAATGAACAAGACAAACAACTACAGGCGGGATCCAACGGCATAATCGAAATAGGACATACCATTAATGGGGAAATCAATACCACGATCTCCGAGGGACAAGCTCAACTACAGGAAGGAACCCCCAATCAAGCGTCGAACCAAATAGCACAAATATTGGCGCAACTGGAGGAGCTAAAGAGGAATCAGCTAACGTACGCGGATGCGGTGGCCTTGTTAGCTCAGGAAAACCAGCAACTAAGAGAAAGATCCTCCGAAGCTCCGAACTAGAGAATCAAAGACGAACTAACTCGGTGATACTGAACGAGGCCAGGAACGGTCTTCAAAATATCCACCCGCAAATTTGACTAACCGAAGAACAATACCCCAAAGAGATGCGCGGAATAGAGAAGGTCCTGCCCGGACTCACAGGTTAAATTCCGGACTACTGCGACACGGAGGAAGCCACAACGTCACAACCCACTAGAAAGACACGATCTTCCATTCCTGGACGACCTTTGTTTGGCAATGGAGAACCTCCGCGCGGAGATGCTAGCAGAGATCAATCGGCTCAAGACCGGGCGGAGGTGGAAGACTAGAAAATAGTTATGAAGGAGGCTAACACTACCCCCCTTGCACGACGGTTGGCTCGACGGCCATTCCACGAAAATGTCCTATCAGGCCTTTGAATGTTACGACGGATCCGCTATCCTCGGCTCATCTACGATATTACAACAGTAATGGCCGGGTGGGACTACGACGAGGCTATACTATGCGAGATATTTCCCTTCAAAACTCCGAAAGGATCGCGTTATCTGGTTCGATAACCTCGAGCCGGGATGCATTGATTCATATGATGTTCTCACCGAAAAATTCTTGGCCACCTACATGTATAACAAAGTTGTGAACACGGGGATGGACAAGCTCTTCTCACTTGCAATTAAATCACAGGAGTCCGTTCGAGAATATACACGGATAGATGGCACAAGGTATGTCGGGCCATTGGACATGTGGATCCGTTGTAAGTATTAATCACATAAAATGGGGGCTTGATAGGATGAGTCCGTTGTCTTGAAATCCACCCAGTGACTCCCCCAACCACCGAGGGAGATTTGAGGATAATCATTGAAAAACATGCGAGGTTGGAAGAAATTCAAAAGATAACCCCTTGTTGTTACGCCTGTGAACCCCACGGACAAATTCCGCGGAACTAGTAGACCGGGACTAAATTGACACCAAAAGGATCGAAAAGACGATCACAAAAGGAGGCGGGGAAGTTTGAAGACCGGGGTCTATACGAAACTCAATACCAAAATATCCGCATACTAAAGGAGATCAAGGATCGCGAAGACTTAAATCGCCACAGTGCAAAGGGAAACAACCACCAGCCTCGGCGGGAATCAAAGAATCTCTTTGCATTTCCAACGCTTCTACGGACACACGATGAGAAATGCAAAAATCTCAAGATAGCAGACAAAGTGATAGATGCGGGGATCTTAAAATATGTGGAAAAAGTTTGGAATGGAAGATAGAGCCAAACGCAACAAACGGGTCCAACTACCCGAGGGTAATCGCGCGGTGAACGCTATCATCCTCGCTCGAAAGCAAAGAGCCAAACCATAAATGGCACAAATAGGGAAAGCAGTAGAAAGCAATTTGAAGATTACGCAGAGCTTTACGGTATGAATGGGAAGGAAGTGGAAGAACACGAGGAGTGGATGAACGCACTCTGATTTTGAAGCCGTGTATTGAGGACGACATGGAAGATCACAACGACCATTAATCCTCACATTTGCCAATCGCAGGATGCAACATAAGGAAAATCCTCATCGATGGAGGAAGCTCCGTAAATGTCTTGTTTTACGATACATTCAAAACGCATGGAGCTAAACATGAGCAACTCCACGACTTCCTGCACTACACCATCTACGGGTTCAATGGCGCATTTCGAAGCCCTGGGGGGATATTATCTTACGGTGGATGCAGCCCCATGAAAGTTGACACTCGCTTTAGTGTGGTGAACACGCCTCGCCCTACAATGCCATTATCGGGACGGAGATGGGTCCACAAGCTTAAAGGGAGTCGCAGCTACCTACCATCAATACCTTAGGTTTCCCACTCCCACAGGAATAATGGAGATAAAGGGTGATCAAGCTTCCGTAAAAGAGTGCCACGCAATGCAAATACAACTCAACAACGAAGAAGATGAGAAAAGGAAAACCCGCAAGGCTCCTGAGCAAGGCGATATCAAAGACAAAGCCATCGGAATATCTCGGAGGAGATCTCGGGAAAAGCTTGCCTAAAAGGGAACTCTAGGAAAACACGGAGGCCTCAACATCAAAGGTTAACCGGGCGTCCTCGCAAACAAAGAATCGAGACTACCAAATAGCAATTAAAGAAAATCCCCCACCTTGGGGAACCAAAGCCACTTTCACATCCTTGGAGGCGATGAAAGAGATCAACATAGGAACGGAGCGAGAATCCAAGAAAGATCAAAAATAGAACTCTAATGGACGGAGAACGCGAAGCTTATTTGGTAAAACTACTAAAGGAATACGCGGACATCTTCGCATGGAAACTATCCGACATGTGCAGGAATAGACCCAAAGACAGTCTGACATGAGCTGCGCATTAAGCTTTGGCACACCCCGTGCATTTTACAAAAGATACGAAAGGTGGCCACGGAGCATCACAAAGCGGTAGAAACGGAGCTACGAGAAAGCTATTAGAAGCGGTTTATAAAAGAAGTCAAATACCCACTTGGATCTCCAACATGGTAATAGTACCAAAGAAAAATGGAGGGTCGGAATCGCATCGACTTCACCACCCGAACAAAGCATGCCCCAAGGATAGTTATCCATTACCCAAGATTGACCAAATTAGTCGGCGGGTAGAAGGATATGAAGAGTTGTCGTTCATGGACGGATATTCCTGATACAACCAACTATTTTTGTGAAGAAGACCAGCAACATAATCGCATTTTACACACCCATGGTCTTTATTGTTATTTAAGAATGCCTTTCGGGCTCCGAACGCGGGAGCAACGTACAAAGGATGGTCGATGCTATTTTCAAGCCGTGGATCCGGTAGGACTTTAGAGGTCTACGTCGACGATATGCTCAGTAAAGCGAGTAAGAAAGAACCACCACGGGATCCGGAAGGACATCTTCGGAGCTATAAGAGAGCACAACATGAAGGTAAACCCGGAAAAATGCACTTTCGGGTGACCTCGGGAAAATTCCTTGGATACCTGGTGACAAAAGAGGCATTGAGGTGATCCCGAAAAAATCTGAGCCATAACAAACATGCCATCTCCGAAGAACCTAAAAGAGGTACAAAAGCTCAATGGATCCCTAAACGGCTCGGGGAAGATTCATCAAGATCCTCGATAGGTGCAAACTCTTCTTCAAACATACGAAAAAGGACTAAATTTGAATGGACGACGAATGCGAAGAAGCTTTTGGGCATTAAACAATACACAGCGAAAATCCCCATCCTTGAAAACGGACCCCCCGAGGAGGTTTTGGCACTCTACATTGCAAAAGTAATGACGACGCAGAAGCGCGGTGCTCGTCGAGAACCCATACGAAGGAGGAGCAACCGATCTACTATGTCGACAAGACCACCGAATTCCGCAGACGAAACTACACGAGAATTGGGAAATGACTAATCCTAGCCGTCGCATGGTCTACTTTAAAGGCGAGGACGTACTTTAACGCGCATGACATACGTATCCCATGCGGCGGGCACCCTTAGAGACCATCCTCGAAAGGGGCAGGGGAAAGGTAGGACGAATAGTAAAATGGAGCACATACCTCGACCAATTCAACATCCACTATGAGCTCCAACACTCCCAAATCGCGGTATTAGCGAGACTTTCTACGACCTGCCTTTGGACAATGAAGAAG